>JAVJIF010019393.1:0-73167 GCA_038442645.1 Agave tequilana | reverse complement strand
AGACCACTTCTCTTCAGAAGACCTCAGGTGTCCTATTTATAGGCCTCATGGCCTGAGCGTTGCCGCTTCAAGCATGGAAGCGCAAGCGGATTTAAGGCATTTATTGATCCTTGAAAAAAGGGAACGGTTTCCCTCGAAACCGTGCAAGGAAGAGATGATCTCCCTCATTAAGGCATTTATTCTGCCTTGAGAAAGGAATATTCTCCCTCGGAAGCGCACAAAAGAGGAATGATCTCCCTCGATTAATGCAAGAGAGGTTATTCTAACCTCGAAAAAGGAGCAATCCTTCTCGTAACTGGCCGAAAGCAGTTTGCCTCGGAAAGGAACAGCATTCCAAAGCGAACTTATTCCGGGAGGCTCGGATGCGGAGCTACCCAGATGCGGAGTTACCCAGACGCGAATCTACTCAGAGTCGCGAATCTACACGATTCTTCGGCGAATCTATCCCAAAGCAGGATTAAAAGCGAAGCTGAATTCAACCACCATGGCGACGTTCGTACTTAACATACCACCGATCAAAGCGATTCAAAGTATTTCGAAGTCTGAGCCATTGTAGACTTTCGAAAACTTTGAAGGGGTCTTGTTGACACTTTAAAAAAGACAAGATTCTGACTGGCCTGAACAATGTCTAAACTTGTTGACATTTAAAAAGACAAGTGAAAGATTGGTCTGAACAATGTCTAAACTTGTTGACATTTACAAAAGACAAGCGATAGACAAGCTGACGACCAGTTCTGTACTTGTTGACATTACAAAAGACAAGTGACAGATAAGCTGACGACCAGTTTTTACCCATCTCCGAGGGACAAGGAAGCAACTTGGATTCTACTGATCCAGTGAAGCAAACAGTAGCCCAGATTGTCTCTAAACAGACCTCAGCAGGTCTAAGATGCTAGCACTTAGCATCACTTGAGCCCAAAGGGACAGCCTCGCTTGAGAGGCTAAGATCACCTAACTTCGCCTTGAAGCCATTCACAGCTCCGTCAGGAAGCTAACCTATAGCTTCGCCTGAAGTGCTCAGTTAACTCCGCAGAGAGTTAGCTTCGTTTGAAGCAGAAGAATGTTCGGTAGCTTCCCCACAGACGTTATCTAGCTCTGCTGAAGAGCTGTCTTCTGACTTCGCCAGATGTTTCTTCCAGCGCCGCTGCGAGCTCAACGCGAACAGCTCCGCTGCGGGTCTGCTATGGTCAACCTTTGACCAATTAAATCTCCAGATGAGATCAAATCTAATCAGGATTGAGATCAAATCCAATCAAGATCAAATCTGAGATCAAATTTGGCAGTTGATTGCCATAATCTCTTGACTCTCCTAAAACGAGTAAGAGGATCAAGGGAGATCTTCCAATTATATGGAAAGGTTCAAAACAGATCAAGAGGATCAACCGACCTGCTATTTCTAGCTTCGCAGAAGCTGATTCTAGCCTCGCAGCAAGGCTATTTTCAAATTTAAACAGATTTGATTCAATCTGTTTCTATATTTTCAAGGGACAATTATACCCCTGCTCTCCCTATAAATAGCCCACCAGGGGCACAAGGAGAGAACACATGCGATACACTCCAGAGAGACGGCAGACTTCTCGAGAGGACGCACCGCGCACAAACAGAGATCTAGTCTCTTGCTTCCAAGAAATCAGAGACTTTAGAGAACTGCTTCTCTAATCAAGGTGCTGATACCCTAATACCTTCCTTCCTCTCAAGGAATTTTCGGAATCAGGCGAGAAGGAATTCCTAAGCGAAGGCGGTTTTGAGAAGCAACAAGAGGGTTCTACCAACCTTCTGTTCTCCGATTGCCCGAACCAGGCGAGAAGGGAATCTCATCACTCGCATCGTCAAAGGGACAAAGTGGTCGCGCGCTGACCAGACTCCTATCGGTACACTTCTCCAGAATCTCAGAGGAGATCTACTTGTAATCTTTTGTGTTAATTGTAATTTAGCTCCTCGACCTTTTTTTTGTAAGTTTTTTCCCTTTGCAAATCAATGGAAAACAATCTACTTCTAAGGTGATAAGCCAAACCAACTAGACACGAAGGGCCTTCCTCCTGCACAAGGCCGTAATCCTTCGCTTAATGGCAGATTTTGCCATCAAGAAGCTGGATCTTCTTTGATGAAAATTGGCAAAGGAAGCTGGATCTTTCGTAATCAAAATTGGTAAGAGATTGGGAGCTGGATCTTCTTTGATTAAAATTGGCAAAGGACTGGTTGCCACTAGAAAACTGGATCTTCCTTAAATAAAATTGGCAAAGGAAGGATCCGAGACCTTACAGGTGACGCCCGCTTTCCTGAAGTGGTTCATCTCGGATAAGCGACTACCAGCCCCTTCCCGGAGTGGATCATCTCGGATAAGCGACTGCCAGCCTCTTCTTGGAATGCGCATCAGCTGCTCCAGTATGTTCCTCTTGCTTATGATCAAAGCTTCAACTTGAAGATCAAGAGACAAGTTTTTGGTCTCTTTCATTAAGACGAAAGACTAGCGAGCATAGTTCACTGTAATGCAAACAGGAAGCAAGTTAGCATTAAATCAAAAAGAGGATGGAATGCTACGTCAAAATTCTTTGGATGAAACTATCCAGTTGTGCCTTCAAGACGGATTTCAGCTAAGCAGAGGGTAGCCTCGCTTGAACAGTAATGACAGACTAGCTCAGCATAAGCCAAGTCTTAGCCCCGCCCAAGGCAATTAGGCTGGAGAAGCCTCAAAAAGGACCAAGTCCTAACCTCGCCTATATGGTTAGGCCAGACTGGCCAAGAGGGACGCAGTCTTGACCCCACATATATGGCAAACTGGCTCAACCTTAAAGGACCAAGTCCTAAGCTTTGCTTATATGGCAAATTTAACAGGCAGACAGATCAAGGCAACGACTCTGCATGAAAAGAGCGATAATGCTAGCTTTGCCGAGAAGCTAGAAAATAGGGTCGAAACTCTTTTCTGAAAGTCAGCCAAATGCAAAGACCAAGGAAATTTAATCCCTAAGATAGCTGGTAAAGCTAAAAAAATTAAGGGAGATAAACTCCCTAAAGTTACTAATCCATTGGTAAAGTCTCTGGATGACCGAGACTCACTAGCTCTTGGCCGATTAGTGACCAGAGTTGGCACCCCTACTATTTCAGTCGCCTTTCGTGGGCAACGAGGAGATGTCATGAATAACTTTTCAGAAAGAGAAAAGTATATTTCTCTCAAAAGGACTTCAAGTGTCCTATTTATAGGCCTCATGGCCTGACCACGCCACTGACGCTTCAAGCTTAGGAGCGAGGCGAAGTTAAAGCATTTAAATGCTTAGCCTCGAGAAAGGGAATAATCTCCCTCATTAAATACAAGAGAAGTTATTCTAACCTCGGAAAAGGGAGCAATCCCTCTCGTTACTCGCAAAAAGCGGTTAGCCTTGGGAAGGGAACGTTATTCCAATCCCGATTTAAAATGAAGCTACTCTGGGAGGCTCGAATGCAAGGCTATCCAGACGCGAAGCTATCCAGATGCGAAGCTATCCAGAATCGCGAATCTACACGATTCCTCGGTGAACTTATCCCAATCTGAAAGCAGGGTTGAAAGCGAAGCTAAATCAACCACTATGGCGATGTTCGCATTTCACATACCATCAATCAAAGCAGTTCAAAGTATTTCGGAGTCTGAACCATTCCATTGCAGACTTACGAAAACTTTAAAGGGGTCTTGTTGACACTCTAAAAAAGACAAGATTCCTAACTGGCCTGAACGAGGTCTAACTTGTTGACATCTACAAAAGACAAGTGGCAGACAAGCCGACGGCCAGTTTTCACCCATCTCAAAGGGGACGAATCAGCAACTTGGACTCTACTGATCCAGTGAAGAAGATAGTGAGCAGAGGTCATCCTTAAAAGCCCGTGAGAAGGCCCAAGCAGATCCAGGGACACTAAGTTAGCTCAACACTTGGTCTCGCACGAGCCCACGAGCGCATGAGAAATCAAAGTTGCTTAGCATAGCAGGAAGCTCCTTCACAGCCTCGTTGCGAGCTAACTTATAGCTTCGCCTGAAAATGCTCAGTTAACTCCGCAGAAAGTTAACTTCGCTTGAAGCTCCACGCAGCTACGCAAAAGGTTGACTGGTAGCTTCGCCATAAGTCTTATCCAGCTCCGCTGAGAGCTTTCTTTTAACTTCGCCAGATGCTTCTTCCAGCTCCACCATGAGCTCAACGCAATGACTCCGCTGCGGGTCTTTTATGGTCACCTTTAACCAATCAAATCTCTAAATGAGATCAAATCTATTGAGATCAAATTTGACAGTTGCTTGCCATAATCTTTTGACTCTCCCAATCAGGTGAGAAGATCAGGGGAGATCTTTCAGTTATTTGGAAAGAATCAAGGGAGTATCCCTCATTTAGCAGAGCAGATCAAGAGATCAGCGCTACTTGCTATTCCTAGCTTCGTGAAAGCTGTCTATAGCCTCGAGGTGAAGGTACTTTCTAGATGTAAAACAGATTGACTCAATCTGTTTTCAGATTTTCAGGATAATTGTACCCCTATTTTATAAATAGCCTACCAGAGGTACAAAAGAGGAGGGGCTGAAAAAAGAGGAGAGACGGGCAAGCATAGAGAGGAGATTGCTCCAGAAGCAGGCTTTCTAACTAGAGGGCTCTACCGATCCTCTGTTCTCCGATTCCCCGAACCAGGCGAGAAGGGAGTCTTATTAGGCGATAGTTCGATCGTCTGAACGATCGCATCGTCAAAGGGATAAAGTGATCGCGCGCTGATCAGATTTCTACCGGCACACTTCCCCAGAAATCTCAGAGGAGATCTACTTGTAATCTTCTTCCTGCAAAGAATTACTTGTAATTTCGCTCCTCGACACTTTTTTTTGTAAGTTTTCCCTTTCACAAATTAACGGAAAACACCCCCTGGAGGAAGCTGTGCGTGAGCAGAGAGAGGAGGAGCCCCTCTCTCCCTCTCTCTTTCTATATATATATATATATATATATATAATATATATATATATATATATATATATATATATATATATATATATATATATATATATACTGTCCCTCTCTCTAGCCATCTCTCCCTATCTCTAGTTCTCTCTCTACTGTTTCTCTCTTTATTGTCTCTCTCCCTCTATTCTCTCTTCTTCTTTCTCCTATTCTCATTCTCTCTAACTCTTTCTTTCTCTCTAGATTTTCTCTCTAGATCTCTTTCCCTCACTAGCCCTCTCTTTCTCTCTCTAGCTCTCCCTCTTTCTCTTGCTTTCTCTCTCTTCTCTCTCTAACAATATAAATATATTTTAATATATTTTGGTGGCGTGCGTGTATGTATTGGACTCCGGGATTTCACGGTATTTTTAGAGATTAGGCGAGTGTCATCATCCTGATTTGGGTTTCCCCACTTCGTCGTGTCGACGTGTATTTTTTTTTTTGTATTTGAATGTGTTTTGTATTGCGCGGTGCCCCTGTATTTCTATGTGGTCGAGTGCCCATGATTGTACATGTATATGCCTGTGACGAATACTTGTACTAGGATAGTTTGTATCTTGATATATTCTAGTACAACCATACTCCGATACACCTTTGCTCTTGATACTCCTGCCTTGTTCTTGCTCATTCCAAAAATCTGATAATTATTTAATAAACTATAAAATAAGACAACTTACATCGGGTCGGGAGAAACTAACGGCTATCAATATATATTCGTATTTACAGTGGTATTAGGCATGTTGTGCAACTAAATCTTTCAGTTTGACCTGAGGGCCTCCAGGTGACCGAGGGGAGAGCTAGCTTTCTCCTTCTTATTACCATCTTGAAATGGGCATCCTATAAGACCCTCCTATACGCCTCCCAGTAGGTTCCGTACACCAGCAATGGAACATCCTGGGCCATGGTCCCGAGTATGCACGGGACTCACTGTAAACATTGTTCGTTGATACCCCCATTGGTTTCCAATGACAACCTTACTTTATTCAGATGTGGATATATGTGCGCTAGGATGCTAATTCACACATCTAGACATCTGGGTAGGATGAGTAATAATAATAAAAGATGCAACTATATATTCGTTATGTGTTTTGTAATTCGGGTCCTATGGACTTAGCTTACGATAACGTGAGATATACGGTATATAGATGAAGGTTTCCTTATCTGGATTATTCCTTTGATATACTTATCTCATGAAACCATAAACTAGGTCTGTACTGCTGGTGTTGATGTATTTGCTTTCATTGGGTTTTACTTCAGATTTCTGGTTTTATGATTATTATATTATAACTACTTACATCCTGCCTCATCACTTGTGCTCTATTCCCCAGTCTCCTCCTCTTATCATATTATACTATGCATGTTCTCTACTTGTGATCATTTACTATCTCTCTACTTGCTTCTGTATACTTGTGCTCATGACACGGTTTTCAATGCATGTTTATGATTCAGATTTATAGACACGTGCGCTTATCTTTGCACGCCACTTGGTATTCACATCACCACTCGTTGGGGAGTTCTGACTCCCCTGGATCCTCATATCCAGGTCTTAGAGTTTAGAGCTTATGAATTCTCCTGGTTGCTGATCAGAATAGCGCAGCAGAAGCGTGGATCGTCGGCAAACCATCTGAAGCCCTATTCTTCCAGGCCCCCTGCGCGTCTTTCGAGTTTTCCTTCTGTAAACTAGTGAGCGCCTTTCGTACTGTTCATACTTGTATATCTCCTTGTATTCTCGCAATTGCGCCTATCGATGATGTAATATTCTTGTAATATTGTGTCATACCTGATGATAACTTTGTAATTTACTCATATGTTGGAATGTATAATGCACCACATACTTCTGTACTCTGATTCTTGCCTGTATTGATGCTTAGCATATATATGTGAGGGTATTTTCGACCTACATATATACGTCATAGTAACATCTCCGTACCCTCTGGACCCGGGGCATTACAAGGTGGTATCAGAGCCTAGGCTCTCACATTCTCAGTACAACCAGTCAGCAAATTAATGGTAAAGAAATTTGTAACTGAAATGCATGAGTCCTGATTATACAATCCAACTACAAGTACAGAATTATCCATTTTCTCTTATTGAATTCTGAAGTTCTCCCATCCTTTCATACTTCAGTTTCTCGTTATTCCTAGACCAATTCGGATATAAAAAGAGGGGAAATCATAACAGTTATGGTTCTTCTTAGGGTGGCCCTAATAAAGGAAGTGTTGATTTGAGATGATTTCTGTAGAGCATGATGCAAAACTAAAAAAACAGACAAGGATCATGCACCGAAGACTATTGGTTGCACTGTGGAATAGAAGCCAGGCAACATGTCGGATTTCAGGAAATTACACTTGGCAATCTTTTCAGGCATGAAGAAAGCCTGGATGCAGAGCAGTGGTTAGTGGACATGGTAGATATTCTGAAGATAGTTTAGGTTCCTGAAGAGATCCAGGTGGAAGTGGTCAAGATTTAGTAGAAGGGTGTGGTCAGAACATGGTGGTTGGCGGAAGATGTGAGACTAGAGAAGCCCATCACTTAGGGCCAGTTCTCGAAGGATTTCTATTAAAGATTCTTCCCCATAACAGCTCATAAAGAGTTGAAAGAATAATTTATCAGATTGCAGTAGGAAGATTGAATTATAGATAAGTACACAACAAAGTTCTTAAGGCATGGTCGGTTTGCGCTGTACATGGTGACTGACGAGGAGAACCGAGCAAGTAAGATTTTAGCCCGAAGACGAAGATCAAGATGCTTCTTATTCCCCAGCAGCCCAAAAAATATTCTCAAGTTTTTTGCCATCACTTGGGAAGTAGAACGAGACCCGGAGAAGAAAGATTAGGATGAGATACAGATGAAGTTGCCGAAGAGACCCTCTCAGTTGATAGAAGGTAAAAACTCAGACAGGCCCCTGGATACTCTATTAGCCAAAGTAACCACTCTAACTTCGTCCTCAGTATATGATATATGGGTACTGTCTGAAGCTGGGCACTTACCACACAACCGCCGAAAAGTTTATAAATTATGTTGTGTATGGGTCTAGAGATCAGTTGAAGAGTGACTATCTGTTCAAGGAGGTAGAGAACATTGAACCGATCAGATCGACCATCCAGTACCATCGTTGGGAGAGAACCCAAGACCTACTGGCAGAGGAACTTCACTTCATCCCTAGCAAACAAGCATAGAGTCAGGCACAAAAGAGATCATGAGCTAGGGCACATGGTAGAAGGATGCAAACATATAATTTGACTGAAGAGAAAGTCAAGATACTGATGGAGTGAGAATAGGAAGGGATGCTCAATATTTGAAAAGGAATCTGGGAGGTACCACCCGTAACCATTATCCCCCATTTTATCATGTCTTGAAGTTGGTAAGTTCTCTATATCAATCCTTCTTATTGCACTATCATCACCAGTCTTAGTCCATCTGTGTCTACCTCCCTTTTTCATGGTTCCTATCTCTTCTATTTTTACTGTTCTAGTTTTCGTATTCTTTAAACCAACTTAAGATATGGGTAGACTGAGTCTAATGGCAGGACAAATGTGGTTTGTTCTCATCCTATTCCGGTATTCTTCGAATCTAGTGCATCGTATATCGGCAGTTCTTCAACTTCGCATTATAATATATAAGGTTATTCCATGGGGATTAGTACTAAAAGAAGGGCCACCATTATGTTGGCAATTAGATAGACCGCATTAATGTACAAAGAATGTTAGTATGAAACAGATTCCCAGATACAGAGCTTCTGTTAGCTGAGTCACTGTTAAATTATTCTAGAACAATCATGATCTCTCCTATCGATTTTACTGAGCTTAGAGCTACCATGCTTAGAAATCTTCATGGATTTGATGAGTCCCAGACTTCCTAGTCTCGCTAATCTAAAGTCATGTTCTAGCCATGTGAGCTCCATCAGGTGTAGGCTTTGCTACACCCTGGTGCTTAACATTTAGTGATGTGTTACGCGCTGGCTTCGTCATGTGAGCTCTGCCAAATACGAGTCTCGCAGAGCGTTCGCTCCGCCGTACCCTAATGTTTAGCGCCTAACGGTGTGCTACGCAATGGCCCCACCTAAGTTTCACTTCACTTGTGGATAGTTCCAACAGTGTTTAGCACTCTAGTTTTGTTCCCCGAATTTCTTTCGCCTAACTGTTTTCGTAGATTTAATGAACTGAGTTTTCTTGCTGTGTTTGAACAAGCTTGTCATAAATTTTTTAATGATCTATTTGGCCAACATTATAAGACTTGAGTTTCTCTAGATATTTAATTTACAGTCGGGTTAACACTCAGAAGGCAGTTATTATGAATTCTTAGCTATGTTTCTCAGAGTAATTGACGCCCAGTATTCAGAACTTATTATTATCAGTTGTTCTCTATTTATGTATCTGCAATCAGTTTATCGGGTTTCCTTTATTCACGATATTATGATATAATTCTAGAGTGGCAGAGAGCAGGTAGAATATCTAGTAATCTTATTACAGACTCTTCGCCGAAAACAGCTTTATGCCACATAGAGTAGTGTGAGTTCTAAACGGGTGAGTATTGTATTTTGAGGTCCTGTCTAATTAAGGAAGTAATCTCCATCGATTCTAACAGAATTCAAACAAGTGAAAGTTGGCCACTTCTAAAGTCAATTTATTCAATATTATTCTGAATGAGTCAGTATGTAGAATTTCTGGCAGATAATTATAAGATAAGGATTGTTCAGCTACATGGTATTCTAGTTATATTGTGTCGGGTAGAGACACAGAATTCAGATCACTATCTTGTTGAAGTCTTCAAAGAGATTTAGGGACTCTGTTTATATCCAACTTATCTTATCACTCTCAGAAAGACAGAGTAGTCCAATCAGACCATTCAAAATCTTAAATTATCTTCTTCTAGCAGAATTCTCTTATTTACAGTTCTCAGATCTGTATTATTATGGCACCGTCTAGAGTTTTATACGGTAGAAAGTACAGAGGACGTTTAGGACCAGAATTATTGAGCAGCCAGTTATGAGATTACCCTTAGTTAGTCATATCTTGATTGGTATAATCCTTATTCCTGTCCTTCCTGTGTTCATCTTCCCCTTATCGAAATTTTGAGGACGAAATTTTTGTAAGGTGGATAGAATGTAACATCCCGCTTCCCGAATACATACTTAGCTGCGTATTCTGATTTTTTGATCGTATTATTCAATTTCTTTCCGTAATTTTTATTTTATTTTATGAATATTTATATGATCGTTTTGCATTGGATCCGGATTCGTTGACTCGGAGTTAGTCCTAGTCTGAACTGGGGACCCGATCCTAGTGTATTGCTTGGTTTGATCTTTTCAGCAGTCAAAAATATTTTAGATTTTTTATGATATTCTGGATTTTTTGAGTTAAATTGCAAATCTTCAAACTGATGTCGACCTGTATCGCTGATTGATTTTTAGATTTTTAATTTACAAACGGAGTTGAATTTATAGAAACAGCTTTCACATTATTACTTAAAATCATATTTTCTAACCAAATGCATTTTGAGATTTTTCTGAATTTATCAAAATTCCACTAGATTTGGTGTCGGCTAGTATCGCTGCTTGGTTCCAAGATTTTTAGTTTAAAATTGAAGTTGAAATTCTAGATTCTGCTTTCACATTGCTTCTTAGAATTATATTTTCTCCTTTAATGCATTTTTTTAGATTTTTCAGAATTTATCAAATCTGGCCGAATCAGTGTAGACCAGTATCGACAGTTGACTCCAGAATTTTTAATTTAAAAATTGGATCTTATTTCTAAAAATTAATTTTATATTATTTCTCAGGAGGATGTTTTCTACCTCTAGGTATTTTTGGGGATTTTTTTGGAACCGTCAATATTTTTCGATATTATTAAAATAATATTATTTTTAGAATCTTCTTTCTTTCTTTCTTTCTTTTCCTTTTCTTTTTCCCTCCATTAACCGCCCACTCCCCCCTACATGGGTTCGGTCCATCAACACCCCCCCTCCCATCACTCCTTTCAATCTTTCTCTTTCCTTTCTTTTTCTTTTTTACTTTTTCCTTTCTTTCTCTCTTTTCTCTTCATCTTTCTCTTCTTCTTCTTCTTCTTCTTCTTCATTTGGCTGATGCCCAGGCCCAGGCCCCACTCTGTGCAACCCGGTGAGCTTGACTGGTGACCTAGGCCGGCAACGGACCCCACTCAATCCCCCAAACTCCAACTTCCTCTCCTCTATCTCCATCTCCTCCTATTTTCCCAAACCACTACCATCTCCACCTTCTTCTTCTTCTTCAAATTAACCATCACCACCACCAAAATTTCTTCTCCTCTACTTCAATCTCAACTCCACCACCTTCTCCTCTGTCCATCTCCTCAATTCCACCATTCCTCTCTCAAATTTCAACATCTCCACCAAAAAAAGCCACCACCATTTCTCTTTTCTTCTTCTTAAAATCCAACTCCAAAACCACCTCACCCCCCTCCTCCTACAGTTGACCAATGCCACCACTGGCCACTGGTGACCGGAGGCGCCCCCCAGCGCTGCCTGCCCACAGCCACGCCATGGGCCCCCCCGAAGGGAGCTGTGCGTGAGCAGAGAGAGGAGTCCCTCTCTCTCCCCTTCTCTTTCTCTCCCTATATATTGTCCCTCTTTCTCTAGCCGTTACTCCCTCTCTCTCTCCAGTTCTCTCTCTACTGTCTCTCTCCCCCTCAGTTTCTCTCTCCCTCTTTATCCTATTCTCATTCTCTCTCTAACTCTCTCTTTCTCTCTCTTGATTTTCTCTCTCTTGATCTCCTTTCCTCACTAGCCCTCTCTTTCACTCTCTAGCTCTCCCTCTTTCTCTTGCTTTCTTTCTCTTCTCTCTCTTATTCTCTCTAAAAATATAAATATATTTTAATATTATTTGGTCACGTGCACATATGTTTTGGACTCCGGGATTTCACGGCGTTTTTAGAGATTAGGCGAGTGTCTTCGCAGCTCCGCCAATGCACCGTTCACTGTCTGTCCCAAGTTAGGATAAAGGAGGAGGGTTGTGGTAGATCTGTGATAGCCAATGTAAAACATTGTCACATACTATGAACATGAACCAAGAACTAAATTTCGTTGGGGCGTTTTCTACTGAGCAATGCGCTACATCAGAGCCTGGGTGTAGTGAAAAGTGGGCAAGGGTTGCTAGGTTATCATCCAGAAATAATGCGCCACATCGGTGCCCAGATGTGGTGTCAAATCAGCAAGGGTTCTCACACTTTTATGAGCAGGTGAGGGTAAAGAAGTTAGCTCATGAATATAAGATTAGGTTCGCATCATGGAACATACGTTCTCTTACAGGTAGATGAGCAGAGTTAGTTGATGCTATGATTAGACGGAATATTAGTATTTTATGTGTGCAGGAAACTAAGTGGGTAGGTGAAAAAGTTAGAATTATAGAGCCTTGGTATTATAAACTTTGGTATACTGATAGAGATAGAAATCATAATGGGGTGGGTGTAATCATAGATAAACAATTGCTTGAGGATATAATGGAGATTAGAAGAAAGGGTGAATTTTACTAGTTAAACTTATTTTAGGTAGGGAGATTTTTAATGTTATTAGTGTCTATGCACCACAAGTAGGACTTGATGAGTCAAGTAAGCATCAATTTTGGAGGATTTAGATGAGATTGTGTAAGGTCTTAGTGAAGGCATATTGCTCGATAGGAATGAGTGGAGAAAGCTGATCCATGTGGCCGATCCTGCGTAATTCTCTTTTGGTTCATGTAGCCTACATGAAATACTTGGGACAAATGGCTTAGTTGTTGTTGTTGTAGGCGAGTGTCTTCGCCCTGATTTGGGTTTCCCCGCTTTGTCGGGTCGACGTGTATTTTATTTTGTATTTGAATGTGTATTGTATTGGGCGGTGCCCCTGTATTTCTATGTGGCCGAGTGCCCATGATTGTATATGTATATGCCTGTGACAAATACTTGTACTAGGATAGTTTACTTCTTATACATATACTATGCCTAAGTTGTACTATTTTTACTGCTTTATACCATACGTGGCCGACCCTTCGTGGCCGTTAACCTCCGGGCTCTATACTCGGCCTCTGGGCCCTATCAGCCTCCGGGCTTCACCACTCTATAGTAGTTTAGATGTTACCATGTTTTGTACGCATGCTTGCGTGGTACTAACATCTCGTTCAGGTACTCTTGTACAAATTCTGGGTTTCTGCCCACTCTCGGGCAGACTACCCAATTGGTTTTAGGTCTTGCACCTTTATGGGTTTCGTGATAGCTACCGAGAGTGCGCTTAGAGCCCGATCGTACTTTAGCCTCCGGGCTCTCACCCACTACCTCGAAAGAGAAGTGCGCTTAGATCGTCAGGTCTCTCAGCTCTGCCTAGTAGGCATGCTTAGCGCTCAACGCTTTACTACTTGATTCATCTAGGCAGAACTCTGTCGAATTTTAGACTCGCCTTTTAAGATGAGTCATTCCAGTAGCTCCGTCGGGCGCTCTAGTGTTAAACACTGTTTGCTGACCATACATCCAGCTTGCTTAGCTCCACTTTGCCTGCTTAGTACTTGCTCGTCAGTTTATCTTTTCTTCTATTAATAGTTGTGAAGAGTTTGAAATCTTAATTATATTATTTTTTTGAAACTGCATGATTTTTCGGTATTCGTACCGATCTCATATATCGGTACTATTTTTCTGTATCGCTTGATGTGCTTTTATATACCATGCCATCACTTGTCACCTGCCTGATATCACCCTCTGTCATGCTATCACTTAACATCCAGTATGATATACTTGACTCTTATAATTATCACGATAACGAGAATGATGACCTGACAACTTATTTACATCTTGATATATTCTAGTACAAATCGTACTCCTGATACACTTGCACTCTTAATACTCCTGGTTTGTTCCTTCTCATTTTTGAAATCTAATAATTATTTAATAAACTATAAAATGAGACAACTTATATCCGGTCGGGGGAACTTACGGCTATCAATATATGATCATGTTTATAGTGGAATTAGGTATGTTGTGCAGCTAAATCTTCCGGTTTAGCCTGAGGCCTCCAGGTGACTGAAGGGAGCGCTGACCCCATCCTTCTAGGTACCATCTTGAAATGGGCATCCTATAAGACCCTCCTACATACCTCAGGTAGATTTTGTACACCAGCAACAGAATAACTGATTATCAAAAAGATGTGTGCGCCGTATTAGAGAATTGTCATCCCCGGCAACGGCGCCATTTTGATTAGACTAAAAAGGTGTACTTATTATGTGTATAAAGATGTATTTGATGTACCCTTTCTTGTCTCCGCTATAGCACAAGGCTATACCGAGTCGGATCTCAGGGAGAGCTCGCGATAGAAGCTTTAAACGTTAGGTTGTGAAGTGATAAAACTAGTATCCTTCTCTTGATTATAAACTTAGTGATGCAAAAGAAACTAAAAGAAGATGGATATGTTCATGTGGAAGTGGAAAAGAAATCAAGAAGTGGATGTTGTATTAACAAGAAAAGGAAAAAACTTAAAGAAGGCAATCCATGACTAGCTTACCTTGCTAGCTTGCCAAGACTTACCAAACTCCTTGATAATGAAAGCTTGCCTAACGTTGTCACTCCGTTGGCTATGGATTCGTCTAGCGTGTCGACCTAATTACTTTCTCATTTGCAAGATGGTGGTTTAACCATCGGAGAAGAGAAGATCATACACTTGCAAGATGAAATCAAGCAAACACCCATGAGTTAGTGAAGTAGCTAAGCTAGTGGTTAGCTAGTACATGGAGAAGAATTAGATACCACAAGCCATAAGAAAAATACAAGACATGAAAGTAAATTGCAAGAATTAAAGTGCTAGAATTAAAGAAAGCAAGTAATAAGCAAGTAAAGAAAGCACAAGAAACTAGAATCAAACTCAAGTAGAGGAATGGAGGATGGATCAATCCTTGCATAGCTTCAAGTTGTCACCCTTGATTACACAAGCTCTCTCCCTCACAATCACTCTCTTTTGTAATGAAATCTAGGGATAGAGAAGAAGAGGGAACTAAAGAACAAAACCTAGAGAAAAATGAAAATTACAACACCTAAAACTAATCTCCTCTCTTCTCTGATCCGTCTCAGCTCGCAGGTCTTCATGGGGTATTTATAGGAGAAATGGGAAGCTTCCAGAGAGATGTTTGTTGCCACAAAATCCGGGCCATAACGGCCTAAGATTGCCGCGCCCAAGTCGCGCCACGCGGCAAGATCTGGGCCGTTGGTCCAGATCTTTCTGGTACAGGTTGTTGCAAGTTAGTTTGGCCACGTGGTATGGTTAGAATCTTGGTTTGTTGCGAGGATCTCTCTGGATCTGATTTGGATTTGGCTTTATCTTGAATCTTTAATTAATCACCTTAATTATTGCTTAATTGAGGTAATTAATTTGGCTAACTCTCCTTTAAGTGTGTACCTGCAAATATGTAGAGAAGAGGAGTAAAAATCACATATTTATTTGTAATATGCATGGGAGTTATGATGTAAAATATGCAATATTGAGTACTAATCACACCCCCACACTTATTCTTTTGCTCGTCCCGAGCAAAACAAAGAAAAGAAAATAAAATCTAAGCTACAAGTTTATTACACCACTTTCGCAGGTGACGCGATTGCACTGAGCATGTGCAACAAGCCGTTAAACCTCTAGGTTACCCTAGAGGAGGAGTGTTGTCTCCTGAGGGTTTTCAGCGGATTACACCCACAAAATCCATAAGAAAGAAGACAAATGTTAGTATTTTCGAAAAACGCATTTTGAATAAGAGATAAGTTTATGAACTATTTTTGCAAAAATATAAGTGATCCTAGGTCATAAGTCCACCTATAATTATTCTTCCTTAAACTTAGTATCCATGCAAGATCTTGTCTTCAATTAAGGTAAGAATTCAAAATTGGATTGAATACTTTATCTTTTATAAAACCTAGATAGTATGCACACCGTGTAAGTGAAGATTTCTGGGATTTCAACTCCAACCATCAAGCCATTTATTTATTTATTTATTTTTCTTTTTATTTATTTATTTATTTTTTTTTTCTTTTCTTCCCTTAGTTTTCTTAGGCTTTCTAGTTCACCCATGTAGCGAGCCTATAACCGATGACTCCCAAACCAGATGGTTTTAGGGCACCAGATGAGAAAACATCCCTCGGGTTAAAGGACTCGAGTGAAAAAGCCACAAAACTAAAGGGGATTATTTATAATCACCGTTAGGCGTGAATAATCATGCTTCTTGAGGCACAATTATCCAGCTTAATAAGTGAGATCACCGTTAGGCGTGAGTAACCATGCTTCTTGAGGCATAGTTATCCAGCTTAATAAGTGATCTTTTATTTTATATATATATTATTTTTTTTTTTTTTTTTTTTATTTACATGGCATTTTTGGTCTTTGTCTCCATCCCAAGAAATGTGTAAGTGTAAAGTGCATATTTATCTAAGGTAAAATTCAAGATAAAAATATCTCACCAATTTTACTTACTTATCCTATAATTTCAAACAAGATCTATTATTTCAACTATGTTTAAGATATCATAATTAAGGCTTTCTTAATTCCTAAGATACATCTTAATTTTCTTAAAAATAGATCAAACTTTGTCTCTTTTTTTTCAAAAAGTTTTATTTTTATATTTTTTTATTTTTTTATTTTTATTTATTAAAGAAGTGTAAAAGAAATAAATCTAAAAACTCTATGTTAGTAAACCCTCCCCCACACTTATTTCATGCATTGTCCTCAATGCATCATGATATATGTATGCATGAAAAAATGAAGAGGGAAGGAAAAAATTACCTTAAGGTGGTGGTTCCGGTGGTGGTCGGATTGGTCCACGAAACATGGCCCAATCATCTTTTCTTTGGGTTTTCAGAAACCCACCAAAAATAGCAAAAATATGACCCACAAGAATGATGTGTGCATGAATGATTTTTATTATGTACATGACCCCATCTAATTTCAAGATTTTCCTAATAATTTCAGAGTCATTTTCATCAATTCCTTGTCCCAGAATGGTGAATGAAATGATAGAACAGTTGACTTGGACTCTGGAAGGAATACCGACTCAGGGAAGTGAATTAAGTCAAGTGATGGTGCAGGAGTCGAAGTGAATTCACAAATTGGGTCCAAGTCAAGAAATGAAAACTCAAGTCCACAATCATTGTCCAACAATGGGATGTGACCTAATATGGTGATATCTCTTTACTTCCAATATTAAGGAATTCAAGCTCATCGCCATACAATTCTTCAAAACTTAAGTCAAAATCTTCTGATAGAATTGTACAATCAGTTTCAGAAGTAAAGAGATCGAGAAAATCAAGGTCACATTTCTCATTGAGTTCAATTCCACAAGATGGAGAACTTGCCAAAATGTCAATAGAATCTTCAAAAGTGTAGAATTGGGTAAGTTCAATATGATCCTCAAAGATGGATGATTCAACTTCATTGTGAATTGTGAAAGGATCCAAAATTGACTCCGGAAAAGATTGATGTGAGGTAAAGATACCGGAGTCATTATGGAATAAGGAAAAAGAATTGAATCACTGAGTTGGAGTTCAAGATCACATTCCTTATGTAATTCAATTTCAGAAAAATGTGAACTTGCCAATTTATCAATGGGATTTTCAAGAGTATGAAATTGCCAAGTTCAATGTGATCATCAAAAAGATTGGTGATTCAATTTCACAATGGATAGAAAATGGATCCAATTCTGACTCGGGAAATGAAGTGAAATTATGTGAAGACACCGGAGTCATGATTGAATCAGGAAGTAATATGGAATCATCAGTGGAAGTTCAGGATCAAAATCATGTTCCAGTTCAATTTCAGAAAAGGAAAACTTGCCAAATTGTCAATTGGATCAGAAGTGTGGACAAGTTCATTTTTAGGAAATGAGAAACTTGCCAAAATGTCAACGGGATTTGAATTTTGGACAAGTTCAAGTTTAGGAAATGAAAAACTTGTCAATGTATCAATTGGATCTGAAGTTTGGACAAGTTCAGGTGAGTGCGCTGAAATTGAATCTGGATTTCCAAGATGACAAGAGTCTTGAGTCATATCAATAGAGTGTGGTATAACTGGATTAGTCAAATGTTGATAGGATAGAGTTTCCTCTTTCCTAAGAAGGTTATCCAATTGTTCTTTCACACTATTGATAGACTTGGCATGTGATTTTTGATATTGTAACATAGACTCTTGCAAGATGTCTATACTCTTTTCTAGAATTGATGTATCTTCAAATGATTGTTCTAGAATGGGAGTATAGGAATCTTGACTTTGGAAAGTTTGTGAATAGTGTGAGTCAAAAATGTGTGGTGATGGAAGAGTGGACTCACACAAGAAATCTTTACTCGTTTCCATGACAAATGGTTGTTCATTAGGAAGCGGTGGAACTGAGTAAGACTCTTGAAAATACTGTGGAACTGGAGAGGGAAATGGTTCTGGAAGTGTTTGCTCAGCTCTCTGTAAGTTAGCTTCTAAACTCCTTAATAAGTCAGATTTGTCTTCAAATGGAGGCTCAGAAAAAGGAGTGTATGACGTGGACTCGGGAAATGAATATTGTGGACAAGGTGAATATGATGGACAAAGATTTTGAAAATTTGACTCGGGGTAAGTGAATCCCCAATGACTCGATGAAGAGTTGAAATTATTTTGGACATTATAATCATTAGATGGGGTGTATGGGTCGTATTGATTCGGATAAGGCCAACCCGGTGTATGTGGTTGGTGCATATTATAAAACACCGGGTTGGAATTATCCGAATATGGAGTGTGTGTGACATATGGATGGAAAGAATTGTAATTCTAAGCCATATCACACAATCACAAACAAAAACAAACAAACAAACAAACAAACAAAAGAAAGAAAGAAAATTCTAACCTAAGTTAGGGTAGACTTAGACCTAGACGACTCCTAACAAATAGACTGTCCACGGGAGGTTTAGTGTAGACTCTAACCACAAGCTAATCAGCCAGGGAAGGGTAAGGTTGGTGGGAGGTTTTCCGTCCGAGACGTTCCTTAATTAAGTAACCACCACCCTTCGGGCTTTCGGCCCTCAACCCCTTTCCTAGACACCGATTTTGCAAGAGTTAAATTCCAACACTTTTCCCCCTTAGGATAATCTCCTAGTTGAGTCCGAGATGTCCCTAGGGCCAACGTCTACTTTTTTTATTAATTTAGGCTTGGGTTAGTGAGTGCTTGGGAAATGATTTTCGGGCTAAGGAAAGGGTAATGACCTCCCCCACCTTATCTTATTTACGGGTATGCCCTTAAATTTGAATTGTGCAAGTGTACAAGAAATATAGCTAGGATACACTCAAAGCAAGAAAATCAAGCAAGAGTTTGTCCTAGTCTAAATGCAATGCAAACACGTACCTTGCCTCCACGCACTCTTCAACAGTAAAAGTAAAGAATTGAAAGACACGTGCCTAAAATGCAAGTGTCTAAACAATTTTTAACAATTATCAACCAATTTTTACTGTTGTATTAATTAACAGGAATACAGTGAAGTATACAGGAAATCAAGTATAGAAGCAGTTGTATCTTGCAGAGCAGAAGCCCCTGCAAAAATTTTGTCAGAAGTGAGCTCTTTTGTGCCGCGTTTCCACAGCAAATCTTGTGGATCCGCGGCACTCCAGAGGGATCCTGGGCTCTGCTTTCTTGAGCAGAGGCCCAGGTCCACTTATATGTAACTGCAACAAAGATTTCCTGTTTCTTGACCTGTAACCTGCAAACAGAGAAGAAGAATCGTTTAGTACTTCACTTTACAACAAAAATAACGTCGCTCTCCCCGGCAACGGCGCCATTTTGATTATCAAAAAGATGTGTGCGCCGTATTAGAGAATTGTCATCCCCGGCAACGGCGCCATTTTGATTAGACTAAAAAGGTGTACTTATTATGTGTATAAAGATGTATTTGATGTACCCTTTCTTGTCTCCGCTATAGCACAAGGCTATACCGAGTCGGATCTCAGGGAGAGCTCGCGATAGAAGCTTTAAACGTTAGGTTGTGAAGTGATAAAACTAGTATCCTTCTCTTGATTATAAACTTAGTGATGCAAAAGAAACTAAAAGAAGATGGATATGTTCATGTGGAAGTGGAAAAGAAATCAAGAAGTGGATGTTGTATTAACAAGAAAGGAAAAGAACTTAAAGAAGGCAATCCATGACTAGCTTACCTTGCTAGCTTGCCAAGACTTACCAAACTCCTTGATAATGAAAGCTTGCCTAACGTTGTCACTCCGTTGGCTATGGATTCGTCTAGCGTGTCGACCTAATTACTTTCTCATTTGCAAGATGGTGGTTTAACCATCGGAGAAGAGAAGATCATACACTTGCAAGATGAAATCAAGCAAACACCCATGAGTTAGTGAAGTAGCTAAGCTAGTGGTTAGCTAGTACATGGAGAAGAATTAGATACCACAAGCCATAAGAAAAATACAAGACATGAAAGTAAATTGCAAGAATTAAAGTGCTAGAATTAAAGAAAGCAAGTAATAAAGCAAGTAAAGAAAGCACAAGAAACTAGAATCAAACTCAAGTAGAGGAATGGAGGATGGATCAATCCTTGCATAGCTTCAAGTTGTCACCCTTGATTACACAAGCTCTCTCCCTCACAATCACTCTCTTTTGTAATGAAATCTAGGGATAGAGAAGAAGAGGGAACTAAAGAACAAAACCTAGAGAAAAATGAAAATTACAACACCTAAAACTAATCTCCTCTCTTCTCTGATCCGTCTCAGCTCGCAGGTCTTCATGGGGTATTTATAGGAGAAATGGGAAGCTTCCAGAGAGATGTTTGTTGCCACAAAATCCGGGGCCATAACGGCCTAAGATTGCCGCGCCCAAGTCGCGCCACGCGGCAAGATCTGGGCCGTTGGTCCAGATCTTTCTGGTACAGGTTGTTGCAAGTTAGTTTGGCCACGTGGTATGGTTAGAATCTTGGTTTGTTGCGAGGATCTCTCTGGATCTGATTTGGATTTGGCTTTATCTTGAATCTTTAATTAATCACCTTAATTATTGCTTAATTAAGGTAATTAATTTGGCTAACTCTCCTTTAAGTGTGTACCTGCAAATATGTAGAGAAGAGGAGTAAAAATCACATATTTATTTGTAATATGCATGGGAGTTATGATGTAAAATATGCAATATTGAGTACTAATCAATAACCTGGGCCGTGGTCCCGGTATGCACGGGACCCACTGTAAACATTGTTCGTTGATACCCCTTTTGGTTTCCAATAACAATCTTGCTTTACTCAGATGTTGATATATGTACGCTGGGAGGCTAGTTCACATATCTAGATATCTGGGTAAGATGAGTAATAATATAAAAGATGCCAACTATATATTCGTTGTGTGTTTTGTAATTCAGGTCCTATGGACTTAGCTTACGATGACGTGAGATATACGATATAAAGATGAGGGTTTTCTTGTCTGAATTATTCCTTCGACGTACTTATCTCATAAAACCGTAAATTGGGTATGTAATGTTGGTGTTACTGTATTTGCTTTCATTGGATTTTACTTCAGATTTTCAGTTTTATGATTATTATATAATAACTGCTTATACCTGCCTCACTACTTGTGCTCTATTCCACCACTCTTCTTCTCTTATCATATTATACTATGCATGTTCTCTTCTTGTGATCATTTACTATCTCTCTACTTGCTCCTATATGCCTGTGCCCACGACATGATTTTCAATGCATGTTTACGATTCAGATTTATCGATACGCCTGTGCTTATTTTTGCACGCTACTTGGTATTCGCATCACCACTCGTTAGGGAGTTCTGATACCCCTGGATCCTCATGTCCAGGTCTCAGAGTTTGGAGCTTGTGGATTCTCCTGGTTGCTTATCAGAGTAGCACAGCGGAGGCGTGAATCATCGGCAAACCATCTGAAGCCCTATTCTTTCAGGCCCCCTGCGTATCTCTCGAGTTTTCCTTCTGTAAACTCGTGAGCGTCTTTTGTACATATATACTTGTATATCTTCTTATATTCTCACAACTGCACCTATTAGTGATGTAATATTCTTAAAATATTTGTGTCACACCTGGTGATAGCTTTGTAATTGTACTCATATATTAGAATGTATAATGCACCACGTGCTTTCGTACTCTGATTCTTACCTGTACTGATGCTTAGCATATATATGTGAGGGTATTTTTGACTTACTGATTAAGGTTTTTACCTGCACAGAAGAATATAGAATTTTAAATCTTAAGGATAAAGAGTGCAAGTACTCAATACTACCGCAATAGCAAGTGGCTATGCGGGTTGTGATTCACAAGGAGGGACTAGCGATGGAAGATTTTTTAGCAAGTACTCTTTTATAAGTTACAAAGAATGGTTAAAGATTTTCTTTTAATTCTTTAAAAGAAAATAAAAAGAGTTAAAGTTAAGTTAGGAAGAATGTGGTAGATAGAGAAAGTGGAGAAAATGGAAGTGGATATGTATAAAGAAGTTGAAAAAGAGTGAAAGAGATTTGGAAGATTATGGTGTTGGTAATTTACACTAAAATTAAAAGAAAAGAAAACTAAAACATAAAAAGTTACTTACCTTTTTAGCGCCTGCTTACATTTGACCCATATCAACGATGTACCTTTACTTGAAGGCGAGCAAAGTATGACAAATAGGATCTTGGCCATTCCCATATTACACTATGAATTGAAGGGGCAAGCTACACTATCATAAAAATGGATATCCATCACTATAAGCCATCAACGACACTTGCAAGGGCAAGGCAACTTCAAGGCTATCGGTTTCATTTGGATCCACAAACACAGAAGAGGGAAGTAAACGAAAACAAGGGTAGAGAAGAAAAAGAAACTTTGATTCAATTCAAATAACAATGGGAGAAAAGATCACTTACACCGGTGTCACCTTCAGTACAAGCTTGCTCTCATTCCTCCATGAAAGTATCCTCTCCTCTCAGTTACATAATAAAGAAAATAAAAATTAAATAAAAGAAAATAAAAAACCTAAGTTACAAACTACAAATTAGCCTAAATTGTACTCTCTGCTTGGTCGTCTCCCTTTTCCTTTGAGATTGCAGGTATTTATAAGAGAAATACAGAGGTTAAAGGAGTATGAAGATGAGGGAAGCAAGATATTTCTAAATTTGAATCCTACCATTATCTCCAAACTTGATTTGACGTGGATATTCACTTCTGATCTGCACCTTGTTGGCATGTTAATTACTGAATTTAACTTATCAAATGACAGAAAGTGAATTAGTGATCAACTTAAGAGTTATAGTCCTTTAAGTCTTTATTTTGGATCATCTTGAATTATTAGATTTGAATTTCGGTAGCGAAAGTTATGATTCAAATACTAAAATGTATCCAGTCAGAATCTGAGTCAAATTTGCTTCATCTCATCCGTTGATCTTCTCTCTATCCATTTATCCCTTTAGATTTGGACTCTGTATTTGACGTTATTCTCAGTTGATCTTTAGATTTAACCACTTGATTCACCAAAACTGAATTTAACCAATTTAATTTGGGATCATCCTCCTCTAACCAAATAGATCTGGTTAAATTTGAATTTAGCTGATATTTATTTGATTTTATCCTCTTTCACCCCATGATTATCTTCTGTAAATTAGACATTTAAGACAAGATATTTAGCAGATTTATTATATGATAAATGTGAAAATGCAATAAAGAATAATGCAATAAATGTGCACCTATCTTTTGCTCGTTCTCGAGCAAAACAACAAAACTAAATCAAAGATTATTAGACCACTTTCGCAGGTTATGCGATTGCACTGAGCATGTGCAACAAGCCGTTAAACCTCTAGGTTTTCCTTAGAGGACGAGTTTTGTCTCGTGAGGGTTTTCAGTGGATTACACCGACAAAATCAATAAAGAAAGAGAAACAAAGTAATAGTGTTTTGAAAACACATTTTAAAAGAGAAAAATATTTGAAGTATTATTGTCAGAATAAAGTATTCTCTAAGCTATAGGAAAACTGAGCTTTTCACACATAAACTTAGTATTTATTTAAAAACTTGTTATCAATCAAGGCCCAATCAAGGCAAGGAGTCAAACTGTATTTTTCAACTAGTCTATTACTTTACCCTAAGTCATATGCACCTTCGTGACCGTAAAATTTTGACTAAGAGTTCTTTAACTCTAACTCTTATGCCTTATTTATTTATTTATATTTTTCTTTTTGGTGGTAATATTCCTTAGTTCTATTAGGCTTTCTCATCTGCCATGTAACGAGCCTTTAATCGGTGACTCCAAACCAAACGGTCTTAGGGCACCGGGTGAGAAGACACCTCAAGAACTTAAGGACTCGAGCAAACAAGGCCACAAAACTAAGGATTTTAGTATATGAACCGCCTTTAGGCGTGAATACTTATGCTTTATGAGGCACAATACCCAGCTTAATCGGAGGATTTATATATATATATATATATTCTTTTTTCTTTTTTTATAAGGTATAAGAATCTCTGTTTTTGAACCCTAAGTGTGTATGTATATAAAACATGCATATATTATCAAGGTAAAGATCAAGACTAAATTACTTTCACAATTTTCTTTTTAACCTTAGAAATCAAACAAATAATCTTATTTTGACCAATTATAAGAAATCCTAATTTTAATTTTCCTATTCCTTAAAATTGACTTAAGTTCTTACAAAAAATAGGTCAAAAAATTGTTTCTATTTTCAAAAAGTTTTAAAAGTTAATTTTTTTAATAATAAAAAGAAAATCTAAGTTATGTTAGAACCCTCCCCCACACCTATCTCATGCATTGCCCTCAATGTATGAATTAATGCATAGATGTATGAAATAGAAGAAAGGGAAGGAAAATATTACCTTAAGGTGGTGGTTCCGGTGGAGGTCTGATTGGTCCACGAAATGCGGCCCAATCAAATTTGCGTGGAGTTCGGAGAACTCACCAGAAACCTCTCTAATATAACCCACTAAAATGATGTATATATAAATGATTTTAATTAAGAATTTTACCCCATCTAATTTTCAAGTTTCACAATTAATTTCAGAGTCAATTTTATCAACACTCTTGTCCCAAAATGGAGTGTGAAAAGATGGAATAATTGACTTGGACTTAGGAAGTACATGAACTAATACCGACTCAGGAAAAAGAGATTTTAGTCAAGTAAAGGTTCAGGAGTCGAGATTGGTTCAAGAAGTGAGTCCAAATCACGAAGTTGAAACTTAAATTCACATTCATTTTCCCACAAATGGAATGCGGCTTTCTAAGATTGGTGATTCAAGTTCAAGATAACAGGCGTGGGAATCAAAACTGACTCTAAAATATTACTCAAGTTGGGTGAAAAAATAGGAGTCAATATTGATTCAGAAATTTGAACTGGATCACAAATTTGAGAATCTAGGTCACATTTCTCATTGAGTTCAATTTCATAAAATGAGAACTTGCCAATTTGTCAATGAGACACTCAAAAGTATGAAATTGGTCAAGTTTAATATGATGATCATAAAAGATTGGCGATTCAATTTCATAATGAATTGGCACAGGATCTAATGTTGACTCGAAAAAAGATTGAAATCAGGTAAAGAAACCGGAGTCATTATTGAATCAGGAAGTAAAATTGAATCACCAAGTTGAGGTTCAGGATCATGTTCATTCTCAAGTTCAATTTTAGGAAAGAGATAACTTGCCAAAATGTCAATTTTGTTTTCGAAAATTGGGGTTGGGCAAGTTCAAATGGGTGTGGAATCTTGTTTTCCAAAACAACATGATTCTTTGGCTCTAACAGAATAGTTAGCGACATCAGAAATGGTCAAACGGTGAGAATGGAGAGTTTGGACCATTATATCTATGTCATGATTATGAGCGATTTGAGCCTGAGTCATGACTTCAAGCATCTTTTCATAGTCGATTGGTTCATCATTTTGTTGCGATTGGACTTGAAAAGATGAAGTTTTGTTTTAGAATTTGTGGTGAATTGTGAGTCCGTCAGATTTTGTGATTGTTGCTTGGACTCATGCATACCATTTCCAAGATTGATGGTTTTCTATTTTGAACTGGTGGAACTGAGTATGAATATTGGAAATATTGTGGACAAGGTGGATAAGGAGGACAAGTTGGTTGAAAATTGAACTCGGGGGAGGTGAATCCCATTGACTCTGTGAAGAGTTGAAATTATTTTAGAAATTATGGTCATAAGATTGGGGCATGAGTTATATTGATTCGGATAAGACCAATCCGGCACACTAGGTTGATTAAATTTATGATATGTCGGGTTGGTAATATCCAAAAAAGAGGTCGGGATGTAATTATTATTATAAGCCATATCACACAAGAAATGCCAAATACAAACAAAGAAAAACAAACAAACAAGCAAACAAATAAAAAGAAAAAAAAATCTAATCTGAGTTAGGGTAAACCTTAGACCTAAACGACTCCTAACTGGTTAAACTGTCCACCAGGGTATATTGCTGAATTTGACCACAACTTTATCGGCCAGGTAGGGGCAAGATTTGGGAGGTGTCTGTGCTTAAAGCAACGGGCCTAATTATGCTAAACCACCGCCTTCAGGGTTTCGCCCCTCAATCCCCAACCTTAGACACTGATTTGGCAAGAGTCAAATTCAAATCAACTTTCCCCTTAGGTCAGTCTCCTATATGAGTTCGAGATGTCCCTAGGGCCAACATCTTCTCAGTTTTAGTTAGGTTGATTAGTGAGTAAGGAGATGGTTTATGGACTAAGGGAGGGTAATGACTTTCCCACCTTATCTTGTTTATAGGACAAGCCCTTAAATCAATTTAGTGCAATGTGTGCAAGATATAGAAAAGTAACATTCACAAGCAAATATCACCCAAGAATATTTCCTAAACTATATGCTATGCATACGTACCTTTTGCTCTAGCACTCTTCAACAGTAATTAAATGTAAACGAATTAGACACGTGCTTAAATGCAAAGTCTAAACTATTTTTAGCATTTAACAAACATTTTTTTACTGTCGAGGTTAGAAAGTATATACAGTGAAACAACCAAGAAAATAAAAACTACAGATTCAGATTTTCAATTCAGCCAACCTGCAGAAATACAGGTTAGTAGTTCACTCAGTTTTACCACTGAAATGTAGCAAATCTGAGGGCTTCAGGGCTCTGCTTTCTAGAGCAGAGTCCAGGGCCACTTGTATGTCCACAGCAGCAAAATTTCCTTGTTGCTAAACCTGTACACCAAGAACAAAGAAAAAGGTTAACCAAAAATGTAAACTTCAAAAGAAAATCACTTACCGTCCCTCCCCAGCAATGGCGCCAAAATTTGATTGAGGTTTTTACCTGCACACAAGAATACATAATTTTAGATCTTAAGGATAAAAAGTGTAACTACTCAATACTACCGCAATAACAAGTGGCTATGTGGGTTGTGATCCATAAGAAGGGACTAGCGATGGAAACTTTTTTAGCAAGTAATCTTTTAAGTTACAAAGAATGGTTAAAGATCTTTTTTAATTTTTTAAAAGAAAATAAAAAAGAGTCAAAGTTAAGTTAGAAAGAAGTGGTAGATAGAGAAGGTGGAGAAAATGAAAGTGGATATGTACAAAGAAGTTGAAAAAGAGTGAAAGAGATTTGGAAGATTGTGTTATTGGTAATTTACACTAAAATTAAAAGAAAAGAAAACTAAAACCTAAAAAGTTACTTACCTCTTCAGCGCCTGCTTACCTTTGACCCGTATCGACGATGTACCTTTGCTTGAAGGCGAGCAAAGTATGACAAATGGATCTTGGCCATTCCCATATTACACCATGAATTGAAGGGGCAAGTTACACAATCATAGAAATGGATATCCATCATCATAAGCCATCAACGACACTTGCAAGGGTAAGGCAACTTCGAGGCTCTCGGTTTCATTTGGATCCACAAACACAGAAGAGGAAAGTAAACGAAAACAAGGTTAAAGAATAAAAAGAAACTTTGATTCAATTCAAATAACAATGGAAGAAAAGATCACTTACACCAGTGTCACCTTCAGTACAAGCTTGCTCTCATTCCTCCATGAAAGTATCCTCTCCTCTCAGTTACATAAAGAAAATAAAAAGTACATGAAAGAAAATAAAAAAAACCTAAGTTAAAAAATACAAATTAGTCTAAATTCTACTCTCTGCTTGGTCGTCTCCCTTTGCCTTTGAGATTGCAGATATTTATAGGAGAAATGCAGAGGTTAGTGGAGTATGAAGATAGGGGATGCTGGATATTTCTGGATCTGAATCCTCCCCTTATCTTCAAACTTGATTTGATGTGGATATTCAGTTCTGATCTGCACCTTGTTAGCGTGTTAATTACTAAATATAATTTATCAAATGACAGAATTTGAAATAGTGATCAACTTAAGAGTTATACCCTTTAAGTCTTCTTTCTGGATCATCTTGAATCATTAGATTTGAATTTCAGTAGCGAAGGTTATGATTCAAATACTAAACTGTATCAAGTCAGAATCTGAGTCAAATTTGCTTCATCTCATCTGTTGATCTTCTCTCTATCAATTTATCTCTTTGCATTGGGCTCTGTATTTGACATTATCCTCAGTTGATCTTTAGATTTAACTGCTTGATTCATCAAAAACTAAATTGAACCAATTCGATTTGGGAACATACTTCTCTAACCAAATAGATCTAGTTAAATCTGAATTTAATTGATATTTATTTAATTTTATCCTCTTTCTCCCCATGATTATTTTCTGCAAAATAGATATTTAAGACAAGAAATTTAGCAGATTTATTATATGATAAATGTAGAAATGTAATAAAGAATAATGCATAAATGTGTGGAATCACCTACGTATATACATTGCAGTAACGTCTCCGTACCCTCTGGACCCGGGGCGTTACAATCATGGTGTTTTGAAAACCATGATTCAATTTCATCGCAATATCGTGAACTTGACAATCCCAAACCTTTGACAAATTGACAAGTTTTTACTTCAAGAAAATTGAACTTGAATGTGAATATGACCTTGATATCCAACTTTGTAATTAAGTTTCGATTTTTGAATCTATGTTGACTCTGATATTTACCCGATTTGTACCAAATTCTCGAGCCAATATTGATTTCTATACCCATAGATCTTGAAATTGAACCACCTATTTTGGATAGTCACATTCCATTTATGAGAAATGAATGGAATTTCAACTTTTTGATTTGGACCCAACTTTTGCACCAAAGCTGACTCGCGAACCTAAACTTGATATAAGTCATATTTTCGAGTCAGTATTGGTATTGAGCCTAAGACAACCATTCCACCAAAGTCACATCTATTGTGCATCAAGTTATAAACAATTATGACTCCGAGATGATATTCTAAGATTGGTCATAAAACCAGGATAATTTTCATGTTAGATCCTCATCAAATTAGAAGTTGTAACAATATAAATAGAAAAGAGGTCATCAAGGTGGGTTCCTTGAACTCCACTTTTGTTTAGATTGGGCAGCAATGCTTGCCCCAATTCAACCACCACAGGTACCACCACCTTGAGGTAATATTTTTCCTTTCCTTTTTTCTTTTTCATGCATATATGCTTTCATTCATACATTAAGGACAATGCATGAGATAGGTGTGAGAAAGGGTTCTAACATAGGTTTTCTTCTTTTTTATGAATAAAAAAACATTTTCTTTGCTTTTTGATTGGTCACTAATGTTGCATATTTAATATCATATTTTCATACTTATTTTAGAATAAAACTTTGCATTGTCCTAATTAATTGCTTAATTTATTTGCAGGCCCATTCTTAAAGGAGATGAAGAGAAATGAGCCCAAAAGCCCACCAAAATTCTGAGTTAAATCAGAATAATTCGCACTCAAGAAATCAGGGCAAAATCAAGAGGTTGAAAACCGATTTAGAAGAATCCTCTCAGAATCGATCGGTTAAAGCCAAGAATCCAAGCCATTTCGTCAGAATCTGGGACTCAAACGAAGAAACCAACTCAAGATAAAAGCAGAGAGGAATACCTGGGCGACCCACCAACAGGGTGTGGCCACCTGGCCACACCCTGGCCGCGGAAACGCGGCCCAAGCTGCGTTTCCGCGGCATTGTTGGGGAGTTAGGGGGAGCGTTTGCTCCCCCGATCTCCCCGGGATCCCCCTCGTGTGGGTTATGCCTATAAAAGGGCAGTCTTTGCACGCAAAACGGGACGCCAATGCAGAGATAGGTTTAGACTAGTTTTCCATTTTGTAGTTTAGGTTTTTCTTTTTATGTAACTTGTATGTAGCTTAGGTTAGATGATGATTCATGTAAGTAAGAGAGAGAGGCATATGTTGAGAGTGACACCGATGTACCCTCCTCCTTTCTTCCATAGTTTCAAGCAATAAAGGTAACAATTGTTTATGTTCTTCTTTACTTTCATTTTCTTTTGTTTTCGTTTTCCTCTTCTACTTTACCTCGTTTGTTTTTGTTGAGTTTACAAGTGAATTCCAAAGCACAAGTACACCGATGTTATGTGAGTGCCAATGATAGTTCATGAAGACGTTCTCCTCCTCAAGGCGTATCACTTCTTGCTTGTGCTAGACTTGATGATATAATGCAAACGGGACTGAGCTCGGGCTTATGATCTATGCGTTGAACGCCTCCTAAACAAAGGTAGAACATGCACAGGCTTCCAAGTAAGTCATCAATCAAACTAGGTAAGTCTTCTTCACTTTTCTTTCTTTCTTTTCTTTTATTTCTTTAGTATAGATCACCACCTCTTCCAAATCATTCTCTTTCGACTCACTTGTACATAGTCGCTTTCTTTCGCCGTTTTCTGATTCTTCCACCTTCTTCATCTCTCACTTTCTTCTTAACTTTAACTATTAACTCTTTTTATTTTTCTTAACTTTAAAACAGAGAAGAACTATCGTTTTGGTTTCTTAACGATTTCAATACAAAAACGTAAACGCTTCTATCGCAAAACCCTCCTTGTGGATCACGACCCGCATAGCCACTTGCTATCGCGGAAGAATTGAGCACTTGCACATTTCCTTTCTTAAGTTCTATAATTTCGTATTTGGTGTGCAGGTTTAGCCTCAATCAAATTTTGGCGCCGTTGCCGGGGAGGGTAACGTTTTTATTGAAATCTGATTTTTTTTGAAAATTTTTTAGAACTAAACGAATTTTCTTCTCTGTTGCAGGTTAAAGGGCAAGCAAAGCAGGAAATTAAAGTTGCAGTAACATATAAGTGGCCTTGGGCCTCTGCTCTAGAAAGCAGAGACCAAGTGCCCTCTGCTTTGCCGCGGATCCGCGGCCAACGCCGCGAAAACGCGGCAAAAGGAGTGGACTACTAACGTTCTTTTTGCAGGGCTGCTTGCTTTGCAAATTGTAGTTTTCTGTAACTTTACTTTTTCTTATATTCCATCACATAAGCCTGCTAATAACCAACAGTAAAATATTTGTTGAAAAGATAAAAATTGATTAGACGTTTGCATTTTAGGCACGTGTCTTTTCAATTCATTTATTTTTACTGTTGAAGAGTGCTGGAGTAAGGTACGTATGCATTGCATTTAGCATAGGACTCACTTCTTGGTTGATTTATATCGCTTTGAGTGAATCTTATTTATCTTGTACACTTGCACAAATTGATTTTAAGGGCACCACCCATTAACAAGATAAGGTGGGGATTTAATCACCCTTCCTTCGCCCAAAAATCAGATTCTAAGCACTCACTAACCCAAGCCTAACTTAAAATGAGTAGACGTTGGCCCTAGGGACATCTCGGACTCAATTAGGAGATTATCCTAAGGGGGAAAGGTGTTGGAATTTGAATCTTGTCAAATCAGTGTCTAGGAAAGGGATTAAGGGCCGAAGCCCGAAGGTTGGTGGTTATTTAATTAAGGAACGTCTTTGACGGAAAACCTCCCACCAACCTTGCCTGACCTGGCTGATTAGCTTGTGGTCAAAGTCTGCGTTGGACCTCCCGTGGACAGTCTAATCAGTTAGGAGTCATCTAGGTCATAGGTCTACCTTAACTTAGGTTAGAATTTTTTTCTTTTTCTTTGTTTGTTTATTTGTTTGTTTTTCTTTCTTTTTGTTTGTATTCTATTGTGTGATATGGCTTATAATAATAATTTTTTCAACTTTAATAATAATCCATATTACACATCGAATTCTTTTTCGGATATTACCAACCCGGCATATCATAACTTTAACCAACCTAGTGTGCCGGATTGGTCTTATCCGAATGAATATAACCCATGCCCCCCATCGTTTGACTATAATTTCCATAACGATTTCAACTCTTCACAGAGTCAGTGGGGATTCACCTCCCCCGAGCATAATTATCAACCAACTTGTCCTCCTTCTCCACCTAGTCCACAATATTTTCAAGATTCATACTCAGTTCCACCCGTCCAAAATAGGAAACCATCAATTTTGGAAATGAGTATGCGTGAGTCCAAACACAAATCCCAAAATCTGATGGACTCACAATTTCACTACCACTTCCAAGACAATTCTTCATCTTTTCATCAAAACAATGAACCTATCAACTATGAAAAGATGCTTGAAGCCATGACTCAGGCTCAAAACACTCGTAATCGTGACATAGATATGATGGTCGAATCTCTACATTCTCACCGTTGGACCAGTTCTGATGTCACCAACCATTCTGTTAGAGCCGAAGAGTCCTGTAGTTTTGGAAATCAAGATTCTATTTCAGAACAACCATTTGAACTTGCCCAAACTCCAAATTTTGAAAAAGATATTGACAGTTTAGCAAGTTATCCTTTCCTGAAATAGAACTTGAAAATGAATATGATCCTGAACCCCAACTGAGTGATTCAATTCTACTTCCTGATTCGATTATGACTCCGGTATCTTCACCTGATTTCGATCTTTTCCCCGAGTCAACGTTGGATCCTATGCCTATTCATCATGAAATTGAATCCCTCATCTTTGAGGATCATATTGAACTTGACCAATTATATAATTTGAAAATCCTATTGACAAATTGACAAGTTCTCAATTTTTTGATATTGAACTCAATGAGATATGTGACCTAGATTCCCAAATCTGTGATCCAGTTCAACTTTCTGAATCAATATTGACTCCTGTTTTGTTACCAAACTTGAGTAATGTTTTAGAGTCAGTTTTGATTCCTCCACCTATCATTCCTGAACTAGAATCACCTATATTAGGTCACATCCCATTGTTAGAAAATACATGTGGACTTGAGTTTCAACTTCTTGACTTGGACCCGCTTCTTGAACCAATTTCGACTCCTGAACCTTTACTTGACTTAAGTCACCTTCCTGAGTCGGTATTAGTTTCTATCCTTCCTGAGTCCAAGTCAACCGTTCTATCATTTCATACTCCATTCTGGGACGAGGTGGTTGACAAATTTGACTCCGAAATTAGTTATGGAATATGGAAATTAGATGGGGTTAAATATTTAATAAAGATCCTTTATGGATACATCTTTTTAAGGGTTATATTAAAGAAATTGTTGGTGGGTTCCTCCGAACCCAAAGAAAAGTCGATTGGGCCGCATTTCGTGGACCAATCAGACCACCACCGGGACCACCACCATAAGGTAACATTTTCCTTTCCTTTCGTCTTTTTCATGCATCTATGCATTAATTCATACATTGAGGACAATGCATGAGATAGGTGTGGGGGAGGGTCTAACATAACTTAGGTTTTTCTTTACTTTTAAAAACCTTTTGAAAAATAGAAACAATATTTTGACATATTTTTTGTAAGAAATTAAGTTAATTTTAAGAATAGGAAAATCTAAATTCGGATTTCTTATACTTGGTCAAATATGATTATTTGTTTGATTTTTAGGGTTAGGAAGAAATTTGTCAAAGTAATTTAGTCTTGATCTTTACCTTGATGAAATATGCACACTTCATACACTTACACACTTAGGGTTCAAAAACAAAGATTCTTATGCCTTATAAAATATATATATATATATATATATATATATATATATATATATATATATATATATATATATATAAAATAAACAAATCTAATTATTGATTAGCTAGGTGCTTTGGCCTAAGCAAGCCTTAGTATTTATGTGAAAGATGATTAGACAAGTTTGAAAAAAAAAAGATAAACAAATCTAATTATTGATTAGCTAGGTGCTTTGGCCTAAGCAAGCCTTAGTATTATGCGAAAGATGATTAGATAAGTTTAAGAAAAAAATATATATAAAATCCTCTGATTAAGCTGGGTATTTGTGCCTAATAAAGCATAAGTATTCACGCCTAAAAGTGATCCATATAATAAAGTCCTTAGTTTTGTGGCCTTATTTGCTCGAGTCCTTAAGTCCTTGGGGTGTTTTCTCACCCGGTGCCCTAAGACTGTTTGGTTTGGGAGTCATCGATTAAAGGCTCGTTACATGGGCAGATTAGAAAGCCTAATAGAACTAAGGAATAATACCACCAAAAAATATATATATGTATAAATAATAAGGCATAAGAGTTAGAGTTAATGAACCCTTAGTCAAAATTTTCACGATCACAAGGTGCATTGACTTAGGGTAAAGTAATAGACTAGATGAGAAGTACAATTTAACTCCTTACCTTGATTGATAACAAATTTTTGAATAGAGACTAAGTTTAGGAATGAAAAATTCAGTCTTCCTATAACTTATATATTGCTTAGATCTTACAATTATATTTCAAATATTTTTCTCTTTCAAAATGCTTTTCGAAAATACTAACTCTTTATTTCCCTTTCTTTATGGATTTTGTGGGTGTAATCCACTGAAAACCCTCACGAGATAAAACTCGTCCTCTAGGGGAAACCTAGAGGTTTAACGGCTTGTTGCACATGTTAAGTGCAATCGCGTGACCTGCGAAAGTGGTCTAATAATCCTTAGTATAGTTTGGTTGTTTTGCTCGAGGACAAGCAAAAGATAGGTATGGGGGTGTGATTGGTCACTAATGTTGCATATTTAATATCATATTTCCATACTTATTTTAGAATAAAACTTTGCATTGTCCTAATTAATTGCTTAATTTATCTGCAGGCCCATTCTTAAAGGAGATGAAGAGAAATGAGCCAAAAGCCCACCAAAATTCTGAGTTAAATCAGAATAAATTCGCACTCAAGAAATCAGGGCAAAATCAAGAGGTTAAAAACCGGTTGAGAAGAATCCTCTCAGAATCGATCGGTTAAAGCCAAGAATCCAAGGCCATTTCGTCAGAATCCGGGACTCAAACGAAGAAACCAACTCAAGATAAAAGCAGAGGGGAATACCTGGGCGACCCACCAACAGGGTGTGGCCACCTGGCCACACCCTGGCCGCAGAAACGCGGCCCAAGCCGCGTTTCCGCGGCATTGTTAGGGAGTTAGGGGGAGCGTTTGCTCCCCGATCTCCCCGGGATCCCCCTCGTGTGGGTTATGCCTATAAAAGGGCAGTCTTTGCACGCAAAACAGGACGCCAATGCAGAGATAGGCTTAGACTAGTTTTCCATTTTGTAGTTTAGGTTTTTCTTTTTATGTAACTTGTATGTAGCTTAGGTTAGATGATGATTCATGTAAGTAAGAGAGAGAGGCATATGTTGAAAGTGATACCGATGTACCCTCCTCCTTTCTTCCATAGTTTCAAGCAATAAAGGTAACAATTGTTTATGTTCTTCTTTACTTTCATTTTCTTTGTTTTCGTTTTCCTCTTCTACTTTACCTCGTTTGTTTTGTTGAGTTTACAAGTGAATTCCAAAGCACAAGTACACCGATGTTATGTGAGTGCTAACGATAGTTCATGAAGACGTTCTCCTCCTCAAGACGTATCACTTCATGCTTGTGCTAGACTTGATGATATAATGCGAACGGGGACTGAGCTCGGGCTTATGATCTATGCGTTGAACGCCTCCTAAACAAAGGTAGAACATGCACAGGCTTCCAAGTAAGTCATCAATCAAACTAGGTAAGTCTTCTTCACTTTTCTTTCTTTCTTTTCTTTTATTTCTTTAGTATAGATCACCACCTCTTCCAAATCATTCTCTTTCGACTCACTTGTACATAGTCGCTTTCTTTCGCCGTTTTCTAATTCTTCCACCTTCTTCATCTCTCACTTTCTTCTTAACTTTAACTATTAACTCTTTTCTTTTTCTTAACTTTAAAACAGAGAAGAACTATCGTTTTGGTTTCTTAACGATTTCAATACAAAAACGTAAACGCTTCTATCGCAAAACCCTCCTTGTGGATCACGACCCGCATAGCCACTTGCTATCGCGGAAGAATTGAGCACTTGCACATTTCCTTTCTTAAGTTCTATAATTTCGTATTGGTGTGCAGGTTTAGCCTCAATCACTTTTAAAAACATTTTGATAAGAAAAATAATTTTTGACTTATTTTATAAGAAATTAAGTTAATTTTAAGAAATAAGTGAATCATAATTAGAATTTCTTATACTTGATCAAAATAAGATTACTTGTTTGATTTCTAAATTTAGGAAGAAAAATTGCAAAAATAAGTTAGTCTTGATTTTATCTTGATGAAATATGCATATTTATACACTTACACACTTAGGGTTCAAAAACTAAGATTCTTATGCCTTATAAAAAGAAAAAACGGAAAAAATATTATCCTCTGATTAAGCTGGGTATTTGTGCTCATAAAGCATAAGTGTTCACGCCTAAAAGTGGTCCATATTACAAATAAATTTCTTAGTTTTATGGCCTTATTTGCTCGAGTCCTTAAGTTTTTGGGGTGTTTTCTCATCTGGTACCCTAGGACCGTCCGGTTTGAGAGTCACCGACTAAAGACTTGTTATATGAGCGAATTAGAAAGCCTAAGAGAACTAAAGAATATTACTGCCAGAATATATGTAAAATAAGACATAAGAGTTATAGTTGAAAAATCCCGAGTCATACATTCACGGTCACAAGTGCAGATGATTGAGGATAAAATAATAGGCTACGTGAGAAATACAGTTTTATCATTATCTTGATTGATAATAAGTTTTTGAATAGAGACTAAGCTTAGGAATGAATAATGTGGTGATCCTAAGACTTATAGATTACTTGATTTTTGCAAAAATTCTTCAAATATTTTCTTTCTCTTTCAAATGCATTTTTAAAATATTAACACTTTGTTTTTCTTTCTTATGGATTTTGTGGGTGTAATTCATTGATAATCCTCACAAGATAAAACTCGTCCTCAAAGCGAAAGGTTCTAACCTAGAAGGTTAATGACTTGTTACACGTACTAAGTACAACTGTGATTCCTACAAAAGTGAGTTAGATTATGTTAGCTCTACTTTTTTATTTGTTTTGCTCGAGGACGAGCAAAAGATAGTTGTGGGGGTGTGATCAGTCACTAATATTTCATTATTTGTTATTACATTTTCGCATTTATTTTTAATAAACTCTGCTAATTAACTCTCTTTTTGTTAATGTTGTGCAGGCCTTGTTTAACGGAAAAGGAGAGAAAATGAGCCAAAAGCCCAACTAAATTTACATTTAAATGAGTTTAAATCAAAATTAAGGATTAGGATAAATATTCAGAAGATTTAGGGGATAAGTACAGTTCTAACTAAAGATCAGAACGTATAAGAAAAGATAATACCAAATAAAAACCAGTTAAAATCGAATTTATATGGATCAATTGGTTAGCTTGAAGATCAACGGGAATAGTGCTAAATTCAGAACTCAAACTGAAAAATCAATATGATAAGATGTGATGCCAAAAGAATCAAGAGCACGCGCCCTTGGATCTGGCACTCTGGCCAGATCCTTGCCGCGAAAATGCGGCCAGAACTGTGTTTTCGTGGCTTGGTTGAAGTAGTTGGGGAGCTTTTGCTCCCCTTATCTTCAGACCCTTTTTCTCTCTCCATTTCTTTTATAAATACCATCAATTCTGAAGGCAGATGGGCACCACTATAGCAGAGAGCTAAAATTAGAGTTTTGCTTTAGCTTAACTTAGGTTTTTTTATTTTTAATGTAATTTTCTATTTTCTTAATGGCTAGATTAGAGAGAGATTCATAAGAAAAAGTGAGAGTGATTTCAAAGAGTGACACTTGATGTAACTTAATCCCTTTTCTTATAGTTTTTCAATGTAATCAATGCTTAGTTTTAATGTTTTTTTAGCATTTGCTCTTTTATGCTTGATCTCAATCTATATGCTTCTAATGACCTGAACATGTCTCGCCCTTGCAAGAGCCACTGATGGCTTATGATGATGGACCCTTACTTTTATATGGGTAAGTTCTATATCAATTCATACTCACTTTTCATAGTTTTGATGATTTAATATATGCAGTTTAGATTGAGGATAACCTTATGTTCCATGCAATGAAAGCCTTCAAGCCAAGATAAGTCGTCGCTACAGATCCAAGGCGCTTAAGAGGCAAGTAAACTTTTGTTTTCTTTATTTTTCTTCTAATTTCTTAGTTTAGAAATACTTTCTTTATTTCTTTATCTTTTAACTTTGTTCTTTCAAAAACACCAACACCATCTCCTTCTTCTATTTTCTACTCTAATTTAACTCTTTCCTTTTATTTTCTTTCTAAAACAAAGAAGAAAATCTTTAACCGAGTTTAATAAATTTAGAAAGAATACCAAACGCTTCTATTGTTTTCCTTCTTGTGAATCATGACCTGCATAGCCACTTGCATAGTGTTAGTATTGAGGAACTTAGTACATTTCATTCTATATTTCCAAACTCTACTTTTCTGTGCAGGTTTCACCTCAATCAAATTTTGGCACCGTTATCGGGGAGGGATGGTATTTTCTTTTTAATTTACTAATAGTTAATTTTTCTTCTCTGTTTCCATATGCAGGGGTTGATTTCAGGAAACAAGTAGCTGCAGTAGACATATAGCATACCTGAGACTCTGCTCTAGAAAGCAGAGCTCAGGGAACCACTTTCTTGTCGTGAAAACATGGCAGAAGCCGCGTTTTTGCGGCAGAAGAGGAAGGACTACTAATATTCTTTCTTGTAGGCTGCTTAGATTGGAAAAATGTAGATTCTGCAGTGTTTAATTTTCCTGTTTAATCTACCGTGTACACTATATTACCTTTAGCTATCCTAGAAGAACTACATTCTCAAGGTGTTGGAAAGATTCAACATGGTAGAAGTAAGACCAGTCACCACTCCTTTGGCAAATCACTTTAAATTATCCTTCAAGTAGTATCCATAATCTCCAAAAAAGGGGGAAGAGATGTCTCGAGTACCATATTCTAGTGCGGTGAGATTACTTATATATGTTATGGTTTGCACTAAGTCTGACTTAGCCTATGTAGTTAATACAGTAAGTCGGTTCATGTCAAATTCAGAGAAGCAATATTGAGAAGCAGTGAAGTGGGTGTTACAATATCTACGAGGGACTGTGAGACTAAACTTGATGTTTCAGAGATTAAAAATGGGAAAGCCTAGGGTATTACAAGGCTATGTTAATGCAGATTATGTTGAAGATCTTGATCAGCAAAGATCTACGACAGGCTACGTGTTCATGGTAGCTGAGTGCGTCATTAGTTGGAAGGCAGAGCTAGAAGATATCGTTGCTTTTTTAACAACAGAGGCAGAGTACATGGAAAGCATAAAAGGAATCTTTATGGTTGAGAGAATTGTCTGAGACTTTCGATATCATATAGGATTCAGTTCGAGTTCATTGAGACAGTCACAATGTTATTCATATTGCTAAGGATCATAAGTATCCAGGTGGATGAAGCACATTGATGCGAGATATCACAAGATACATCAATGGGTCATAGATGACAAGGTAATCGACTTGGTGAACATCAGTACAAAGAAGAATTCAGCATACTTGATGATGAAAACCATTCTGGTGGAGAATTCCAGAGCATCTCTGAACTTTATCAAGATTCTCCAAAGGTAAGGTGGAGAATGGGTCTTGAGAGGGATCCATGTGAAGTCAGAAAAGAGGCAGAAAACACGGTGAATGAAGCGGAGGTCAATTTCTACAAAGAGACTCAATGAACATAAGTCAGGATGAAAATTGTTAGTATTTTGAGTGCCCATATTCATTGAAAAAGAATTCAAGTTCAAGTGAAAATGCTACAAACTTCAGAGATCAAGCACGGACTGAAATCACCTAGGGGTGAATAGGTGATGGCTAAAAAACTATAACAAATAATGCGAAATTAAAAATATCTAATGCTATCTAGAAATACAAAAAGCAAGAAAATAATTCACATAATAAATACAATGAAACACAAGTACATCTTGTAAGAGATGATAAAACAATATAGCATGCAAGATATAGGAGTGAGTTGAGTAGAAGAAAGAGAGAAAGCAATCGCAAACAGAAGAATATATTTCGATATTCGAGCCACTGCTCTACGTCCCCGCCTTCATCGCAATGAAATTTTTTCACTATTCTTAGATCCCGCAAGATCACCAACTCCACACTTTCCCGCAAGAATAATCGAACCCGCAAGTCCTCTCATTTTTTGCCGCAACACCTACAATCATGAACCCGCAAGCTCGTTTGAGGTCGCAACCTCTACTTGAATTCAAGAAGTTGAGTGATCTCTCTTAGATCTCCAAATTGTTCACAACACAATCCTAAAACCAATGTAGGGAATTTGAAACTCAGAAATTGACTGTGAGTAAAGTTTTGAAGTATTTGGCTTGAAGAGGCAAAGCTTGAAAAACTTGAATTTGCAATTTAGGCTCAAACTGATTTTTTTAAAGTCTATAATAAAACTCTTGGAAATATTAAACAAAATACTTAATTAATTGTTTCAAGATTTTTCTACAGTACCCTTATTTATAGAGGCAAAATAGAAAAGAGAAACCCAAAATAGCCGTTATTGATTACTCAAAAAGATAGATTAAAAATATAGCCACTTGGAGTTAATCAGGCTTTAACTGACCGCCAATGGTCAATTTCTGACCATTGGGAATAGTTGTCGACTGGGCGGTCACTGAATCCAACAGAGAACTCTGGTGTCTTAGTCGGTTGACCGGTCGGTCGACTGATGTTAACAAACAGAGAACCTAGCCCTTACACATGATCGATTGGGCGGTCGACCGATATGAAAAAACTATACTTGTGCATGTTTGTGCAAAGCTAGTTGACCGCTCGGTCAACAGACAGAGCAATCAGCTCTGCATGTCGGTCGACCGGACGGTCGACCGACAATGGGCCAAAACTTATACTAGAAAATATTTGAAAACTATTTGAATTTTCACTAAAAGATTTTGAAATCTCTTTTCAAAATAAGGTTCATGTATATATTTGAAATTCAAATATGTATGATCCTAGATCAACATAAAAAGTAAAGTATAGAACTTGTTTTTGTAAAAATAATTTTTTAAAAAAATATACTTTTCAAAAACCATTCATCAAAATACTGTTTTGAAAATGATTTAAACTATCAAATTTTTTATCAAGAATTTGTAAACAAAACACAATAAATCTCTTGTGTGTGTGTGAATCTCTTGAGCAATTTAAACCTCTAAAATTGGTTTTGATAAATCTAAATCTTATATTGTTAAGAAATACAATTCTTCTCGATTGCTTCAATCTTACAACTTTCTTGATCTCTTAAGCTTGACTCCAATCTTGAGTGCTATGTGTAAACTTGATACTTGAGCTCTTGGATCACTTTGTAGTTAGCATCAAAACGTGTGAGGTTTTTAGAGAAGCTAAACAAACGACTAAAATACTCGTTATAAGCCTGTAACTTATATAAACAAAAATTATTAGTACTAATAACTTTATGAGATTATCATTATCAAAACTAGGGTGAAGGGCCTTTAGGCCAACACAGACATGCAGAGGAGTTGTACACATGATAAGTTGACTTATCAATCAGACTAGTCGACTTATGTACAGACTAGTCGACTTATACTTTGTCGCATATTCGATTAATATTGTAACAGAGCGTGAGGATCTCAGGTTAGTCAACTTATACATTAGTTTAGTCGACTAATATATAGATTAGTTGACTTATACACCAGTATAGTCGACTAATGGCGGTTCTGGCAGTTTTTTTAGGTTCTGTTTTAAGTTCGAGTTGGATTCGAGTTTTTTCTTTCTCTGAGGCAGTACTATTTGTATTGATGGAGTTTGTGTTGGATTATGATGATTCTAGGTGCCTATATTCACCCCTCGAGGGTGGCCTTTGTAGGTGTCACGCCCCACTTCCCAAAATACGCGAAAACGGAGTTATGACGAAGGTTGGCGACGTATATACGCGAGGAAAATACCCCACGCATACACGCTAAGCCTAAAGTAACCTGAACAAGTAATAAAATCTACTACGATAATTCAATATCACTGCAATGACATATTAATATATAACACAATGATAATAGATGAATAAAGGAAAGAAAATGGCAACTGGATACGATAAAGAGAGAATCAGGAAATAACATGAATAAAATAGCAAGAATAACTATAATCAAGAAAAGGGAGACTCCAACTCCTCATAGCGCGTACGATCACATGAACACCTGAACAATATAAGAAGATGTCCAAAAATCCTAGAAGTGCGAATCCAGGGTCGTCAAAAGCGACCTAATGAGTGTGTGTGTAAAGGAAAAGGTGTTCGTGTATAACAACCAAGCAATAACAATATGATAACTAAATTAAAATATAACAGAATAATCAATGTCAAGAACAAAGATATGAACGATATATAACTGGTATCCTGACCACTAATGTCAAGATGTGTAACCTAGCATATGTCACTAGTCTGATATACAATCCGATCATGTGTGCAATTATATGTCAATTATAGTTATATATACGTACAGTCGGGTGATCACGGTCAGTCACAATACATTAACAGTTTATCATTATTAATTATGTCAGTGAACACCAATTATCACATGTAATAGACGCATCCCATACTACGCCTACTACATGTGCCAATCGAGGTCCTCAGTTATTAAAACTGATCGGTTGGAGATATTGTCTGTGTTTTAGGTAGGTCTCGTGTATAACTGGGACCACGGCCCAGACTCCTGGCGTTGATCAGGACCTACGCAAGGTAGTTAGGAACATGTATAACAGGTCAGGTACATGTATAACATGTAAAACATGAACAAGAATAGGACGGGGTGCCAGTCACCCCACGGGAACCCTGCAGTGGAACCCTTTTTCGGCTACGCAACCTAAATCCTAGGTCCACCTAAAATACAGACGTTGTCTCCTCAATCAATTTTTCCAATCCCAGTGTAAGTTATTTAATGTCATGTTATTAGTTTATCAAGATTATTTAATGTGCATGTTACTTAGATCACTGGGATAACTCGGTGATAGTCTCGGTAACAACGTCAACATGTGTAATCAGGATGCCGGTATAACAGGATATATAATGTCAGTGAACAGGACATCAGTATAACAGGATATGTAACAAGTATAACATGAGGTGTTGTTAATGTGTAATAATATTTTCCCAGTAGTTAAGTAACATGGACAATAGTATCAGGTAGATATCATGTATAATCAATCAAGTTTCCTAGGCAAATCATGATATTCAGGGTGAGTAATGACCTGCTGTCATGAATAGAATAATCTGGCAAAGTATATAATCAACTCAGGTCCTCAAAGTCTTCGACATATTTATCCTTTAAGTCACTGATATATCTGACCCTCAATAACTGAAAATAAATACAAGTTCTGATACATCTAATCAAATTCTCGTATTTCAATTCGATCAAGATCATCACATAATCTCACTCTACCCAGGTCAGTCACAAGATCTTAAAACTCAAGTAACATATCAAGTATATATACCTCTCTAAAATCCACCAGGTCAGGTTAACCCAATCAACGTCTATTTCTCAAACCCCAAGTCAACTCCAATCCAATTGAGTCTATTGACAGGCTCAAGTCCATAATTTCACTTTATTAATAAGAAATTCCTATTTATTTAATCATCGATATCCAAATCAATTAAGATCATAACTAAGAAGTGTAACATCCTCGATCAACATGGAATCTAGTTCACCTCTACATTTAGTGGTCAATATCGATAAGGCCATCAATACGTCAGTTAACTCATCAATGCAATAATCCAGAAATAATATCTCCAAACGGTCCAAAAGTCAGTTTCAAAGCATACACTAGCGTCAAGGGTATCATATTCAGACATATCCATGTATCAAAAAAACAGTCTGTCGATAAAATAACATCATGTCTAACACATCCTCAATATGCAAAAGAGTTCTAATCAAAATAGTCACCAAGCAATTCGTCTAACAAATACTATACATAAAATATGAATCTCTAACTTCAGTCATGAATCGATCAGCCTCAAGATCAATATATATATATTCTAAGATTTTATCACAGCTAGACCAGTTACTAGAAGTCTCGTCCATGGTATATCAATACTAGGTCTAAGACAACAATGGTGATATACAAACACATGAAATGATGCCAATAAATGCTCATATCAACAAACTACATAGGGTGTACAATCACTGATGTCATATAAAATGGTACGGGTAATTATACTGGTAAAATATGTCATATAACAATGTAAAATGATACAAATAGAAACATGAAAACTACTGGCAACAGTAAATAAGGAAAAGACATGAGAACAAACACTTACAACACAATTAAATAAAATTAAATAAAGAAGTAAAACACTCACTAACAAAATTAAATAAAGAAATGAAACACTCACAATAAATTAAATAAAATTATACAAGAAAAGAAACACTCACTTGAAATTTATCGCAAGTCCAAAGCACTGAAATTATAAGGCCTCGATAAATCTACATGGTTTATTTCAATAGAAATTGTTAGGATCTTTTATTTTATTTTATTTTTTTAATCTTGATTAATTAGCTTAAGGTTGGGAATATGATCCTTTGGATTACATGAAATTAATAGGTTTAATTTAAATTAATTTTTAATTTTTTTTGTTGGCTTTTAATAGACTTTAAATCATTAAAATACTTAACGGGTTTGAATCTAACATTAAGGGAAAAGGTTTAAAGTGGGTGATTTGATTTAATTTCATATTGCTATTTGTCTAAAAATTTTATCATAGAAAGTAAAATTATTGTAGACTATTGTTTATATTTCTCTCTATTTTTTTGACATTTTTAGCTAATTATTTTTTATTGCAATTTACAAATACTCTTTTCTTTCTTCCTTTCTTTCTTCTTCTTCTTTTTTTTTATACACACGTAACAGCCCAGGCCTATGTCCAGGCCCGAGCTGGACCAGGCCAGACTAGGCCAGGCCCAGGCCTGGTCCGAACTTCTTTTTTTTTCTCTTTTTTTTTACTTTTAGACAGGGCCCAAGGCCCTGCTGCTGTGCAGCCCATCGGCCAGGCCCAGGCCAGGTCAGGCCCGGCCAGACCGGGGCCAAGCCAGGCCCAAGGCGGGTCTGGCCTGACGCTGCATGGACCGTCGGGTCTGTGCAGCGCAGTGTTTTGTTTTTTATTTAATTAATTTTTTTGAAAGCCTTTGTTAAAAATTCTGAAAAAAATATGTAAATTTAGATTATGAGTTGGTATAGTTTCACATGAATTTTAGTTGGATTTTAGATTGGTTTTTGATGTATAAATTATTCATGGAGATCATGGTATATACATGATTATTAATAAACAATTTATATCAATAAATTTTTAGAAAATAAATTACTTACTTGGATTTGCTCTCCCCTATCATGTTCCTCCATCTTGCACTTCAAGATCCCTTTTATTCATGCTCCGCTTGAGGAGAAAAGAAAGAAGGGGTTGGGAGAGTTGGGGCATGATTTTCTCTTGAGGTAGAAGAGAAAGAAAGAGTTTGAGTCTTATATAGGTTATTAGACATTTTACAAACCTGAATTCTATTTAGGTTTAGGTTGCTTAATTTAGCAGTTCAGATAAGAATTAAAGATTGCTAAAAATATCAAAGAGATTCGGTTTAGATATGATTTTTGTTAGGATTTAAATTAGTATTAGTTAAGATTAATGAAAAAAATTGATAAGATAGAATTTTGATAGGATTAGAATTGGGTTGTTAAGACCTAGGAATTTGAATTAAGATAGGATTATGAGAATTTGGGTTTTGGGTCATAGGTTAAATTTGGGCTTTAGTTAAAAGAAGCAAGTAATATGAAGAATAAGAAAATAGAGAGTGGGCTTGCGGGCTTAGTTTTTAGGCTTAAAGAAAAAATAAAAAAATAAGAAGAAAATGAATGAAAATAAGGAAGTGAGCTTAGCTCATCTAGGCTTAGCATAATAAGGAAAGAAAGCAAAAGGAAAAGGAGAATGGGTTGAGCTTATTGGGTTTGGAAGGAAATAATAATACTACCCATTAATAATAATTTAGAATAACTAAATATAAGTAATAAGAGTTTATAAGTCATAAACAATATATACTAAATCAAGTTAATTAATAATAATAAGATAATAGGTAGAATCAGGTAAATTTTAAAATATAATAACATGGTACTATTAAATTGGGGATATTACAGTAGGCAAGTGAAGTTTATGAGATATTTCCATCATTGAGAGTTATGTAAGAGAGAATTCTTGTCACTCTTATATTTTCTTCTCTGTTTTCAACTTCCCTCCTCCTTTTGACGTAGGTACTTTTGCCGAATCACATTAAATCTGGTGTTTCTTGTATTTTGTGGTGATTTATCTTTATTGCTTGCCAGTGGTAGCTTTTACACTTCCATTGCCGAGTTCCTCAATTTTCTCTGTTGTTGTGTCGGGTATTTCACAACAAGTTGTTTCAGGCAAGTATCTCTGAGGTTCCCAACATATTTAATGCTTCAAAATTTGATATTCATTTATATTTTCTTTATTGCATTTCATTGTTGGTCTTTTGGACCATATTACGAACCTGAAATATAATTTCCTTTCTACTTCTGTAAAAAAATTCATACAACATTACTTCTCACATTATATTAGCTCCTTTTATATTCTATTGCCTTTACAATATCATCACTTCATCTCTTAGGATGGGTCTAGTTTTTCCCATTCAATGGTGTGATCTATTATCATAAATTTGATGGGGATTAGGAAATACCTCCTTTAATTACCATCCTTACTCTTTAAATATAAATATGGAAGTGAAACAGATACTTTGCAGTGACTGAGTAAATATCTTAAATTACCTAATCTTTTTGTTTCTTTAATTCTTTTCATCTGCCATCAGTAGGCCTTTATAATTATGTTACAAACTGAAAACAGAATAGAATAAGGTAACAAACACTTAACTATATAATTGAAACCATGGTTTGAAATCTCGGTAGCGCATTGGTATAAGTCCATGTTATTTAGTATCAATATTAGCAATATCTGATGTCAATATAAGCAACATTGGTCATGTCAGTAATATCGGGGGCTCTGATGTCGGCCAATATTATATCTGGTAGCTCAAAATCATTTTGGGTTAATACCATATCGAGTAGCTCAAAATCTCAAAATCTGACACGTTATTACCGAGATATATCGGAATTGGACAATATTTGAAACCATGTTTGGAACTCTTTCCATCCACTTCAACAGGTCCAACAAAGTATGTTACTTATATGCAGTTTCAAAATTATTTTAGACAATAAAATAAGTTCCAAGTATAGCTAGTTTCTATATACCAGTACAACAAACTTCCATCCTGGTGCACGTGCACAATTGATTTAAGTGGTTTCTCCTAGCTTATGTACCAGTGTCATAGATAGTTCTCCCATGAACCTTGGAGACGCGTGAGACGGACATCTAGGGCACAAGTACTAGACATAACACTTCTTATTTGTGTTTAATGTTTACTTTTTAAAATTTCAGTGTATCTTCGTCATGTTTTGTGACTTTTGTCCACGTTGGGTCAAACGTGTGTTCGCGTTTCTGTGTCCTTACAACATGGCTTCTAACTCTTGCATTGCCCTGAAATATGGAACCAGCCTAGAAAAGGGCCACATCTGAGGCTTATGGTCCATTATGAGGTGAATTAATACCTACTTCTTGGAATGTACCTTCTTTTCTTTCTTTTTATGGCCTCTATGATACTAGGGAGCTCATTTATGAAACCTTCTTTTTTTGCTTTTGCAGACAGCTCACTAATGCGTTTCAACTTTTACCCTTCTACACGAACTTAAATCTTAATACTTGTAGTGCAAGTTCATTTTTGATGAATCTGTTGGACTGTTGCTCAAAGTTCGCTTAACTAACAGAACTTTCGGGTACAACCATAATGTTTGGCTTTCATCAATCAATTATTTGTTGTGACACTACTTTACTGGCATTTTTCTTCTCAGTTAGCTGAATCTTCCTTTATTTGCATATCTGTCCATATTCCTGATGAAAGAATATTATGTATTATTAAGAATGGACCTGTCAGGAATGAAGCTGATATATGATTAATAGTTTCTTTCAACAGATGGGATGCTCCAAGATCACACAACATGAGGTTCGGGGCTCCAAACTTTTGTTTATTCTTCTGTCTTTAAGTTATTTGACTTTTCTGAGCAAAATCATGTCTTTCATCAAATACTAATTAATGACTAATGAGGTCAGGAGTTCACCTAGATCTACGCTAGGATGATTCCTTACTCATCCATAGAGATTAACTTTGCATGTTGTGCCTTAAGAGAATTATTTAGATGTTGTGTCTGTTCACAGTACAGTTTTGGGTTTAACTGGAAAGAGAACTGTTAATTGGAGCTGGCAGACTGTCACTTTTCAGATTCTGCTTCCTTTGATCAATAGTTTGGTAGGTCATAATCCTATTTGGTCATATGCCCTTATCGTGTTCACTGCATTGTATGGTTGTATGCCCTTAGTATTCATCAAAGCCATCAGTCGCCGTAACACTTGATTTTGGTGATCTTTGGATACTTGTTATGATTTTCTCTCAATTTTTTGTGACTCCATACACAATTAGGCAATGAAGGGTTGCTGTTTGTATCACATCCATACTTCTCTGAACTTCTTCTGTCTTCCTCCATTGTGTATCCTTTAGTGGGAGGCATTGTGTGCCCAGTCTGTAGTGTAGTTGTTTCATGTAACACGAATGCCATTATCAGTAAGAGCGACTTGCCCATGGCTAACAAATTAAGTAGTTACACAAGGCAATATTAGTGGTGCTGGAAACGGTAAGCCAATAAGGTCTAGTTTGCTTTACTCGTTAATGTCAATATGAAGCTTAGGGTAATGTGTGGCCAGTTCTGTTTGCTCTCTAGTTGATCTGCAGTTGCAATAGAATTAGAACATAATATGTTACACGAGCGATACTCGTGGTGCCTAGACTGAATCAGTAAATAATCTGATTGATTTTAGCATCTTAATGTCATCTGGAATCTTCTAAGTGTATGTGCAACGCAATTTATGGACAGTTGTATCCAACTTTACAGATTTAAAATGAAGGCATAAGTTCTGTTACATGTGCCATTATCTCTCTCTCCACATTGGTAATGCAGAGAGAGAGAGAGAGAGAGAGAGAGAGAGAGAGCTAGGGACTCTCTGTTCACATTGGTAATGCAGAGAGAGCCAGGGACTCTCTGTTCACCTTTGCGGCCCAGGGAAACGGAACTGGGGACCTTATTCTGCGAAATGACGAACAATATATAGAACATTTAGTAGACTCAGCATGATCATCAGATCCCCACCAGTACATAATGTGTTACACAAGTGATACTTGAGGTCCCTAGTCTGATTGAGCCAATAGCCTGATTGATTTTTACCGTCTTAATGTTATTTGGAAGCTTTTACGAGTATGTGCAACATAATTTATGGACAGTTGTATCGAACTGTACAGATTTAAAATGATGGCATAAGTTCTGTTACATGTGACCACAGTTTTAAATCTCGGCTGGTATGCCGAATTCCGGTGTTTTATCCAAAACGATGCGATAAGCGTAAAAGAATTTAGTAATTCTTTCTAAGTTACTAAAAACTGGTTAAAATATTTCTTCTTAGTTTTTTTGAAAAGAAAAGAAAAGTGCTAAGTTAGAGAGGAGAAGATAGAAAAGATAGCGTTGGTGTTTTGATTAAAAGAACTAAGTTTAAAAAGAAAGAAATGAAAATTGTAAGGTAAGTGTTGGTTTAAAATGTGTTTTTAAACTAAGAAATAAAGAAAGAAACAAAAGTTTGCTTATCTCTTTTTGTTAGTTACTTGCCTTGATCTTTAGCGAAGCCTTACCATGATTTGGAGACGATCAGCTCATAAACCATAAGATCGGATTCAGTCCCCGTCCCCATTAATCATCAAGATCCCAAGCAGCAAGCATGAAATGATACGGACGTAAAGGAGGAATCCATCACCATGAGCTATCGGTGACACTCACAACAGTAAGGCTCTTTCGATTCTATAGATTCATATGGATAGTACTCAAAACCAAAAGAAACAAGAAGAAGAATAAAAAGGGGTAAATTTTTAGATTAAATTAAAAGGCGATGAAAGAAAGAAAAAATGATTATATCGGTCTCACTCTCAATACAATTCTTCCTATCCTTCTCTCATGAATCTCTTCTCTGACCTAGGTTTACAAGTAAATAGGAAATTGCATAAATAAAAATAATAACTTAAGTTAAAATTGAAAATAAAATGCCTAGTTCTAACTCTCTGCTGGAGTGGTCCCCATTTTCCTTCGAATTATATAGTATTTACAGCTGAAATGGAGAGGGGAGAAGCGTCTGAAGACATGGAGAGCAAACGCTTTCCTAACCAACTCAACTGGGCAGTAGATCCACAGCCAAATGCATCCTGGATTTGGCTAGTTGGCCGGATCTGGGGGCGCGTGGCTTCTCTGTTTGGATGCCTCCTGATCTTCATTGGTTTTTTCAGTTTGAGCTCTGGATTTGGTGATATCTCCATTGATCTTCAGTTAACCAAATAGATTTATATAAATTCAATTTTAATTATATTTATTTGGTATTATCTTCTCTTTCTTCATTGATTATCACCTGCAAAAGTAGATATTAAGACAAGTTAATTGCAGAGTTTATTACAGGATAAACATAGGAATGTACTAATAAATAATGCAATATATATGTACGATCACACCCCGACACCTATCTCTTGCTCATCCTCGAGCAAAACAAATAAAAGTAAAACAGAGTTAACCAAATCTAACTCACTTTCGTAGGAATCACGGTTGCACTTAACACGTTCAACAAGCCGTTAAACCTCTAGGTTACCTCTAGAGGATGAGTTTTGTCTCGTGAGAGTTTTCAGTGAGTTACACCACAAAATCCATAAAAAAAAGAAAACAAAATGTAAATATTTTCGAAAACACATTTTGAAATAGGGAAATATATTTGAAGTAATTTTGTAAAAATTCAAATAATCTATAAGTCATAGGAATACCAAACTATTCATTCCTAAACTTAATCTCTATTCAAACACTTGTTATCAATCAAGGTAAGAATTAAAACTGTATGTCTTACCTAGTCTTTCAATTTACCCTAAGTCATATGCACCTTCATGACTGTGAATGTTTGACTAAGGATTCTTCAACTCTAACTCTTATGCCTTATTTTTACATATTCTGGCGGTAATATCCCTTAGTTCTATTAGTCTTTTTAATTCGCTCATGTAACGAGCCTTAGGTCGATGACTCCCAAACCGGACGGTCTTAGGGCACCGGGTGAGAAACCACCCCAAGGACTTTAAGGACTCAAGCAAACAAGACCACAAAACTAAGAATTTTATTAATTACATGGACCACTTTTAGGCGTGAGTACTTATGCTTTATTAGGCACAAATACCCAGCTTAATCAGAAAATTTTTAATAAATAATTTTTTATATATATAAGGCATAAGAATCTTTATTTTTGAACCTTAAGTGTATAAGTGTATAAAGTATGCATATTTCATCAAGGTAAAAGTCAAGATTAAATTACTTTTTTAATTTTTCTTTCTAACCCTAGAAATCAAATAAAAATCTAGTTTGACTAAGTCTAAAAAATCCTAATTATGAGTGATTGGGGTTCTACCTGCACACAAATACAGAATTTCAGAACTTTTAAATAGTAGTGCAAGGTGCTCAATTCTACCGCTATAGCAAGTGGCTATGCGGGTCGTGATCTACAAGGAAGGACTAGCGATGAAACCTTTTTAAGCAAGTTCTCTTTTATGCTACCATTAAAAAAAATTCTTCTTCTAGTTCTTAAAAAGAAAAGAGAAAAATGGAGTTAAAGTCAAGTTAGGAAGAAAGTGATAGATAGAGAAGATGGGAAAATAGAAGTGATATATACAAAGAAATTGAAAGAGTGAAAGAGATTTGGGTGATTATGGTGTTGGTGATCTACACTAAAAGTTACAAGAAAAGAAAGAAAAACTAAAACCTAAAAAACACACTTACCTCTTCGGCGCCTGCTTACCTTTTACCCGTATCGACGATTTACCTTTACTTGAAGGCGAGCGAAGCATGGCAGATGAGATCTTCCCCATTCCCGATTTACACTATAAAATGAAGGGGCGAGCTATACTACCATAAAAATGGATATCCATCACCATAAGCCATCAACGACACTTGCAAGGACAAGGCAACTTTGAGGCTATCGGTTTCATTTGGATCCACAAATACAAAAGAGGAAAGCGAACAAAAATAAGAATAGAAAAGAAAAGGAAATCTCGATTCGATTCAAATAACAATAGAAGAAAAGATCACTTACACGGTATCACCTTCAGTACAAGCTTGCTCTCATTCCTTCATGAAAGTCTCCTCTCCTCTCAATTACATAAATAAAACGAAAATTACATAAAAGAAAACTAAAAACCTAAGCTACAAACTACAAATTAGTCTAAGTTCTACTCTCTGCTTGGTCCTTTCTACTTTTTCCTTTGAGATTGCAGGTATTTATAGGAGAAATGCAGATGTTAGAGGAGTATGAAGATAATAAAAGCTGGCTATTTCTAAATTTGAATCCTCCTCTTATTTTCAAACTTGATTTGATGTGGATATTCAATTCTAATCTGCAGCTTATTGGCATATTGTTTGCTAAATATAGCTTATCAAATGACAGAATTAGAAATAATGATAAACTTAAGAGTTGTAGTCTTTTAAGTCCTCTTTATTGGATCATCTTGAATCATCAGATTTGAGTTCTGATAGCGAAAGTTATGATTCAAATACTGAAATGTATCCAGTTAGAATCTAAGTTAAAATTGCTTCATCTCATCTGTTGATCTTCTTTCTATCCATTTATCCCTTTGGATTTGGAATCTGTATTTGACGTTATCCTCGATTTATCTTTAGGTTGTAACCACTTGATTCAAAGTAAGGAGTCAAATTGTGCTTCTCATCTAGTCTATTACTTTACCCTAAGTCATATGCACCTTCGTGACCGTGAAGTTTTGACTAAGGGTTCTTTTACTCTAACTCTTATGCCTTATTTATTTGTATATATATATATATATTTATTTTATTTTTGGTAATATTATTCCTTTATTCTATTAGGCTTACTAATCTGCCCATGTAACGAGCCTTTAATCGGTGACTCCCAAACCAAATGGCCTTAGGGCACCGGGTGAGAAAACACCCCAAGGACTTAAAGACTCGAGCAAACAAGGTCACAAAACTAAGAATTTTATTATATGAACCGCTATTAGGCGTGAATACTTATACTTTATGAGGCACAAATACCCAGCTTAATCAGAGGATTTTTATAGATATATATTTCTTTTTTTTCAAATTTATCTAATCATCTTTTGCATAAATACCAAGGCTTGCTTAGGCCTAAGCACCTAGCTAATCAATAATTAGATTTAATTATTTTCATAGATATACATATTTATATATATTATAAGACATAAGAATCTTTGTTTTTGAACCCTAAGTGTGTAAGTGTATAAAGTGCACATATTTCATTAAGGCAAAGATTGAGACTAAATTACTTTGACAAATTATCTTCCTAACCCTAAAAATCAAACAAATAATCTTATTTTGACCGAGTATAAGTAATCCTAATTATGATTATCCTATTCCTTAAAATTGACTTAATTTCTTACAAAAATATGTCAAAATATTGTTTCTATTTTCAAAAAGTTTTTTTGTAAAAGTAAAGAAAATGTTAATGATAATTTTTTTAAAAAAAAAGAAAACCTAAGTTATGTTAGAACCCTCCCCATACCTATCTCATGTATTATCCTCAATGTATGAATTAATGCATAGATACATGAAAAAGAAGAAAGGGAAAAAAATATTACCTTAAGATTTGTGATTCCGGTGGTGGTCTGATTGGTCAAGCGTTGCTACCCAATAAAGATAATATGGTAATTCATAGAATCCACCTTATTGACCTCTTTTCTATTTACATGTTTATAGTTCCAATATGAATAGAATCACGAAAGATCTTATCGTGAAACTTACTCCCTTTATATGACCAGTCCTGAAAAATCATCACGGAGTCATCATGGTCTATACCTATGTCCAACAGAAGAATGTGATTTGGAGGAAGATTGTGATTTGGAGGAATGGTTGACTTGGACTCAAGAATGATAGGTTCAGAAACCATTATTAACTCGGGAAAATCAACTTTGGGTTCGAGAGTTAGTTTTGGTTCAAGCGTTGAGACCAAGTCCAAGAATTGATATTCACATTCTTTTCCCCGTCAATGGAATGTGACTATTCAAAATTAGTGATTCAATTTCTAAATCTATGGGTACGGAAATAAATGTTGGCTCAGAAAATTGGTCCAAATTGGGTAAGAATATCGGAGTCAACGTAGATTCGAAGATGGAAACTGAATCACAAAGTTGGGGATCGGGTTCACATTCATGATCAAGTTCAATCTCATTAAAATGAAAACTTGCCAATTCATCAGTGGTTAATATTGGTCAAGTTCAAGGCTTTGTGGTGAAACTGAATCTTGGTCAAAGTCTTCAAGATATCATGATTCTTAGTTTTCATCAATATGGTTAGAAGTGTTAGGAATAGTCAAAGATTGAATATGGAGAGTTTCCTTTGTTGGCTCCACTCTAGTTTTGATGATGATTAACTCATGTAGTTATGTTTACTAATAATCTTATGATGTTTAGTTTTAGATCATTAATCAAGATATTAGTTGGTGATTAGCTTCAACAAAGGAGTTTTGAAGTTTTTCACATGATAATTCAAGAGCCCGAGCAACAAGATCATATATAGCATTCGTTGGAGTCAAGCTCGGTGGATCACTTTTTGGATCGAGTCGCCTTGAAGACGGAGTTCCTCAAGAAGACATCGGTATCATAGTTTTTAGTTTAGATTATGTTTTAGATCCATTTGTAAAGATTAGTTAGTGTGATATGCTCAAGTTCACAATACACACACGTTTCATGTTTTGGATATTGTTTTTCGGTTTTTGGTTTAACCGATATTGGTTTTTATGAATAGATAGTATCAATACAAGTTTACTTTGTTTAAGTGTATATTAGATATATTCTATATACATGTAAGCTTAATTTCCTAGACAAACTTATGTTGAGATGCCTATTCATGAGGTTTGTTGTTTTGTGTTTTTAACAAAATATATTTTTGGAAATAAAAGTCAAAAACAATGATATGTATATGTTTCATGTATATTGGACCTATGTCCATATGCATCATGCTTTAAAATGATTAAGTATCATGTTTTAGTATTTGGATATGTTTTGGACAAAGTTTATTTGAAAAATCAAAGTTTGGAAAATTACAGTTTTTGATTTTCGGTAATTTTTCCATAACACAAAAATGGTTTAAAATGTTTGATATTTGTGTTAAAATTTTTATCACATGTATATATCATATATAAAGTTAAGAAACTATTTTTGTGGATTTTTAGAAGATTTATGAAATTTTTAGAATTATTTAAAAAAGTTTTTCTATCCCTTAAACTGAACTGCCAGGATCTGGCGGTCGACCGCACGGTCGACCGGAGCGGTCAACCGGATGTGCACAGATACGTGCACGTAGTCAACCCATTGAGCCGGTCGACCAAGCGGTCGACCGACTGAAAGCAACCCACTCTCGGGTTGCTCGAGTCGACCGGGCGGTCGACCGGCCAGAGAGCTGTTGCTCTCTGGTTCTGGGCGCGGTCGACCGGACAATCGACCAGCAGTCGCTAACGGTCAAATTTAGATCGTTGGCCGGTCGACCGGGCGGTCGACCGGATGGTCAAATCTGACCATATTTGGCTGCAATGGCTAGTTCTTTGAAGAAGCAATAAATTGGGTTTTATCTTACGCCGTGTTTGTTTCACCGCAAAACGCCGCAAAACGTAAGTCGTAAAACTTCTTTTCCATTTTCCATTGTTTGTTTCACTGAAAAACAAGTTGCAAAATGTAACTCTTCTTTTCCCACTTGCAGTTGCTACAGTTAAATTTGTGATCATGTAAATCTAACTTTTACATTCATATTTTCCCACTTGCAGTTGCTACAGTTAATTTTGTGGTCATGTAACTCTCACTTGTAGTACACTTACAGTTCAAAACAGTTACTTGATAATCAATATATAATTTAATATTATTAAATATTTAATATTTTAAATAGTGTTCAATTTCTTATTTAATTATTTAATTATTTTATATTTTTAATCTTTAATTTTTTTTATTGTTTTTAATATTCTTTTAATATTTAATATTTTACTATTTTAATTTAATATTTTTATTTAATATTTTATTTAATACTTTATTATTTTATTAATACTTATTCTATTTTTATTATTTTATTTAGAGTTAATATTTTATTAATATAACAATATTATACTTTAATATAAATTACTATATATTTAATTATTTATTTTTAATATAAAAATTACTTTATTAATATCATAATATATATTATTATTATATTAATATTTTATTATGTTAATATTGAAATAATAATTCAGTACAATAATACTATAATGATAATTTATTATTAAATTATAATTATATTTTACTTTGTTAATTTTATATTTCTATAATATTACAATAATATTATAATAAAATTTATATTATAATAATTTTCAAGTATTTTTAATATTATAATATTATAACTATATTTTATTATTTTTGTATGATTTTTTTAATATTTATATTTTATTAGTATTCTTAAAATTTTATTAATGTTCTTTAGATTTTCTTAAAATTTTATATTATTAATTTAGTTAATATTTTAGTAATATTTTACTATTTATACTAATATTTTATTAATATTATTGTTATAAATAAAATATTAAGATTATTTATTTTTATCTCAAATTTATTAATACAATTTAATTTGCAATAGTAGATTTAATTTAATAGTATTTATAATATTTAAATCACTACTACAGTTAATTTTGTGGTCAACTTTTCCACTTACACTTTTACATTACCAACCAAACACTGCAAAACACAATATACTTTTTCATTTACACTTTCACTTTATCAACCAAACACCGTAAAACACAATATACTTTTCCATTTACACTTCACTTTATCATCCAAACACCGTAAAACACAATATATTTTCTCTGCTACAGTTCACTTTTTTCATTCTCATTTACGACTTACAACTTGCGACGTTTTGCAACGAAACAAACAGTAATAGTTTTGAATAAGTTTTTAGAGAGCAAAATTTCTGATCTTACCAATGTTTTTAAGCAATCAAAAAGAAGTTTTTGGGCTCAAATCTTTACAATCTATTTGGTGTTTTTCTAGGGTTTGGAAAATCAAAGAAAAGTGTTTTTGGGAAAAATGTTTTTGATTCAACTTCTTTATCTTGATTTCAGTTTTTCCCAAGGATTTTCTTTGAGTATTTGTTGTCCATTCCTTTAGTTTTTCACACTCTTGAGCTTCATGCTATCCTATCTATAGGATCTTTGTGTTTGTGAGAAAAAGAGATTGGTTTGTGAGATCACCAAGTTGTAAACCCTAATTATTGCTTGGCTTTGTGCCTTTCCCTCATAGTGTTGAGGAGGTTGTGCAATTGGGTTGTATCCCTCAAGTTGTGAGGTGATCCTTATTTAGCTTTGTGCTTATCCCTCAAGTTGTGAGGTGATAGTTTTGTTGGCTTGGTGCTTAGCCTCTAGTGAGAGGTTGTGATTGTAAAGAGAGGAGTTGGGTACTCCTAGTTATTGTATCGCCCCAAATCCTCGGTGGAGGTTCCCTGTGTGGGAGTCCTGTGTGGACAAGCTAGTGGATTCGAAATCCTTCTGGGTGAAGGCGGGGATGTAGAGCTGGGTGCTCGAATCTCGAAACAAATCTTGTTGTTTGCGCTTGATCCATTGACTCTTACTTTTGCATTGTTTATATTACTATATCATATACATGCTTGTGTGTTTGTGTGCCTCACTTATACTTAACCACGAGAGCTTTACATAGCGCCTCAACTCTTATTCAGAGGAATCAAGAGGAGTTAGTCCAGAGCCCTTCACCGGGAATTCGGCTATACTCGTTGGTTGTATTAAGTGTTATTGTAATTAGTTTTTAAATTCCACATTTAGTTTATTAGATTAGCATTATCACCTATTCACCCCCCCTCTAGGTGATTTCATCCTTGTCCCTACGCATGTTCTCCAATCTACTAATTCTTGCTTCTATCGAGTGGATCATTTTGGCATTGAATCTGATTTTCATATTCTTTTCTAAGTTGGGATGCTCTCCTTGAAAAATAGAGTAAGGATCTGTGACTTGAAAATTTTGACGGGATTTTGAGTCTTCTAAAATTTAAATTCGTCGCTCAAGCTTATCTAAGGCTTCCATCCTCTTTTTCCCAGTCAATTGATTCTTCTAATGGTTGTTTAGGAGAAGGAGTATATGAAGCTAGATGTTGGTAAGGTAGTTGACGTAATGACTCGGGGGAGTTGTATCCCCATTGACTCTGTAAAGAGTAGTAATGATTATTCCAGTCTTGTTCATAGTATTGGGACTGGGACATGTAATGATTTGGACAAGACCAATCTGGCATACTAGGTTGGTTAAAGTTATGATATGCCGGGTTGGTAATATCCGAAAAAGAGGTCGGGGTGTAATATGGATTACCATTAAAATTGAAAAAATTATTGTTATAAGCCATATCACACAGGAAATGTCAAACACAAACAAAGAAAAACAAACAAATAAGCAAACAAATAAAAAAGAAAGAAAAAATTCTAAACTAAGTTAGCGTAGACCTTTGACCTAGGCGACTCCTAACTGGTTAGACTGTCCACGGGAGGCACAATGCAGACTTTAACCACAAGCTAATCAGTCAGGTCAGGGCAAGATTGGTGGGAGGTATCCATGCAAAAGCGACAGGCCTAATTAAGCCAAATCACCAGCATTCGGGGTTTCGCCCCTCCATCCCTTTCCTTAGACACTGATTTGGCAGGAGTCAAATTCTAACACCTTCTCCCTTAGGATAATCTCCTAATTGAGTCTGAGATGTCCCTAGGGCCAACGTCTACTTAGTTTTAGTTAGGCTTGGGTTAGTGAGTGAGGAGATTGTTTGTAGGCTAAGGGAGGGTAATGACTTCCCCACCTTATCTTGTTTATAGGACAAGCCCTTAAGATTGATTGTGCAAAGTATGCAAGATAAAGAAAAGTAACATTCAACAAGCAAATAATCACTCAAGAGTGTTTCCTAAACTATATGCCATGCATACGTACCTTTTGCTCCAGCACTCTTCAACAGTAATGTAAAATGTAAATGAATTAGACACGTGCCTAAATGTAAAGTCTAAACCATTTTTAGCATTTAACAAATATCATTTTACTGTTGAGGTTAGAAAGTAAGTACAGTAAGACAAACAAGAAAATAGATAGCTACAGATATTATACTTTACAATACAGCCAACCTGCAGAAAATACAGGTTAGTAGTTCACTCAGATTGCCACATAAATGTAGCAAATCTGAGGGCTTCTGGGCTCTACTTTCTTGAGCAGAATCCAGCGCCACTTATATGTCCACTGCAGCAAAAATTTCTTGCTGTCAAACCTATACACCAAGAATAAAGAAGAAAGTTAACCAAAAATGTAAATTTAAAAAGAGAATAGCTTACCGTCCCTCCCTGAAACCGGCGCCAAAATTTGATTGAGTTGGAACCTACACACAAAAATACAGAATTTCAGAACATTTAAATGAAGAGTGCAGGTGCTCAATTCTACCGCTATAGTAAGTGGCTATGCGGGTCGTGATCCACAAGGAGGGACTAGCGATGGAAGCTTTTTAAGCAAGTTCTCTTTTATGCTACAATTAAAAAAATTCTTCTTTTAGTTCTTAAAAAGAAAAGAGAAAATAGAGTTAAAGTCAAGATAGGAAGAAAGTGACAGATAGAGAAGATGGACAAAATAGAAGTGATTTATACAAAGAAATTGAAAGAGTGAAAGAGATTTGGGTGATTATGGTGTTGGTGATCTACACTAAAAGTTACAAGAAAAGAAAGAAAAACTAAAAGCTAAAAAACATACTTACCTCTTCGGCACCTGCTTACCTTTTACCCATATCGACGATGTACCTTTACTTGAAGGCGAGCGAAGCATGACAGATGAGATCTTCCCCATTCCCGATTTACACTATAAAATGAAGGGGCTAGCTATACTACCATAGAAATGGATATCCATCACCATAAGCCATCAACGACACTTGCAAGGATAAGGCAACTTCGAGGCTACCGGTTTCATTTGGATCCACAAACACAAAAGAGGGAAGCGAACAAAAACAAGAATAGAAAAGAAAAGGAAACCTCGATTCGATTCAAATCACAATAGAAGAAAAGATCACTTACACGGTATCACCTTCAGTACAAGCTTGCTCTTATTCCTCCATAAAAGTCTCCTCTCCTCTCAGTTACATAAATAAAACAAAAATTACATAAAAGAAAACTAAAAACTTAAGTTACAAACTACAAATTAGCCTAAGTTCTGCTCTCTGCTTGGTCCTTTCTACTTTTTCCTTTGAGATTGCAGGTATTTATAGGAGAAATACAGAGGTTAGAGGAGTATGAAGATAAGAGAAGCTGGCTATTTTTGAATTTGAATCCTCCTCTTATTTTCAAACTTGATTTGATGTGGATATTCAATTCTGATCTGCAGCTTATTGGCGTATTGTTTGCTAAATATAGCTTATCAAATGACAGAATTAGAAATAATGATAAACTTAAGAGTTTTTATCCTTTTAAGTCCTCGTTTTGGATCATCTTGAATTATCAGATTTGAGTTCTGATAGCGAAGGTTATGATTCAAATACTGAAATGTATCCAGCTAGAATCTAAGTCAAAATTGCTTCATCTCATCTGTTGATCTTCTTTCATCCATTTATCCCTTTGGATTTGGAATCTTTATTTGACGTTATCCTCGGTTGATCTTTAGCTTTAACCACTTGATTCACCAAAAACTGAATTTAACCAACTAGATTTCGGATCATCCTCCTCTAACCAAATGGATCTAGTTAAATATGAATTTAACTGATATTTATTTAATTTTACCCTCTTTCTCCCCATGATTATCTTCTGTAAAATAAACATTTAAGATAAGAAATTTAGCAGATTTATTACATGATAAATGTGGATATATAATAAAGAATAATGCAATAAATGTGTGCAATCAATGAGCCTCCTATTCCTTAATATTAACTTAATTTCTTATAAAAAATAAGTCAAAATATTGTTTCTTTTTTCAATAATTTTTAAAAGAAAAAGAACAAAATATTTTAATATAAAATGGAAAACCTATGTTATGTTAGAACCCTCCCCCACACCTATCTCATGCATTGTCCTTAATGTGTGAATGAATGCATATATGCATGAAAAAGAAAAAAGAGAAGGAAAAATGTTACCTCAAGGTAGTGGTTCCGGTGGTGATCAGATTGGGCCAAGCGTTGCTTCCCAATCTAAATAATATGAAGTTTCAAGGAACCCACATTTGATGACCTCTTTCTATTTACATTTTTATTAGGATCATGCAAGATCCTAACATGTAAATCATCTCGGTTATCTGACCAATCTTCAAATATCATCTCGGAGTCATAATAGTCTATACCTTGGTCCAACATGTAAATCATCACGGTTATAAGTGTGACCATAAGATTTTGATAATGTATTAACATATAAATTAAGCTACTAATGAATTTGTTTAGTGTTTGTCTTATTACATCATAACACTTACTTGAAAGATGGATGATTTGAGTTACCAATGTCACATATATATGGAGGACGGAAGATGTAGCACCCTGTTCCCAGGATACGTACTCAAATGCGTGTCTCAATTTTTTCGACCACATTGTTTCAATTTTTTTCAGTATTTGCTTTCGGGTTGTGATTGCTTATGTTATTTGGTATCGGATCTGGATTCTCAAACCTAGAGTCTCCCCTGTCCCGACCAGGAACCCGTACCAGTATACTGCCTGATTTGATCTTTCTAATAGTCCGATTTGACCAATTTCAGTTTCAAATCTTGTTTTCAATATTTTAGATATTCATGATTTTTTGCAATTTTTCAGAATTATTCTGAAAAATCTTCAAAACCAGTGTCGATTGGCATCGCTGACCGATTCTTAGATTTTTAGTTTTCAAACAGAATTAAATTTTTAGAAACGGCTTTCACATTTCATCTTAGAATTTCATTTTTTATCTAAATACATTTTTGAGATTTTTCTAAATTTATCAAAATTGACTGATTCTGATGTCGTCCGGTATCGCCGGAAGATTTCAAGATTTTTAATTTGAAATATAAATTGAATTTCTCGAATCTGATTTCATCGAACATCTTAAAATAATATTTACTATTTTTGAGAATTTTTCAGAGTGTTTCTGAAATAGTCAAATTTTAACCTATTTAAATATAATATTATTTTATGCTCTTCTCTTTTCTTACTTTTCCTTCTCCACTCCTCTACCTTATACTCCTAGAATATTCTAATAAATTAAGTATTTAATAATATATTTATTTTTTATTTTTTCTTATTTATTTTCTTTTTCTTTATTTTTTTCCTTTTCCTTTCTTTTTCTTTCTTTTTCTTCTTTTCTTTTCTTCTCCCTTACTTCCCCCATACCCTGCACCCACGCCCATCCCCTGCATCGGACCAGCAACAGCAGCGGCAGGAGGAGGCACCCCACCCCCCATTCCCCTCCCATTCTCCCTCTCCTTTCTTTTAATCTTCTTTCTTTCTTCCTTTCTCCTTCTCCATCTCCTCAATTTCATTCTCCTACCAACCCACACTCTCTCTCCCCTCAACCACCACCGCCTCCCCACCAGGGTCGCCACCACCGTCGCCCCTAGCCACCGACACCACCCCCACCTCCCTACTTCCTTCTCATCATCTTCAAATACCACTTCTCCTTCTTCAATTTCAACAAAACCCATCACTCCTTCTTCCTCTTCTTCCCCAAAATTCACCACCAACTCCATCAATTCTCCACTCTAACAACCCCACCACCATCTTCTCCTCCTCCTCCTCCTCCAACTCCCCACAACCACCATCAACCACCACAACCACCGCCACCATCAACCACCATCACCACCAACACAAACAACAACAATAACATATAACTCCACCCCACTCCACTCCTCCCGGGCCAGGTGCGCCACCCCCACCACCTCCGGCGGCGGCGCCGCCCCCAGGACCGCCGGCAACCACCCCCTTCCCTCTCCCTCCTTTCTTTCTTCTTTCTTTCTTTTCTTCTTTCTTTTCCTTCTTTCCATTTATACCCCTCTTTTTTTACTTCCCCTAATTACCCTCCCCTTCATTCCCTATTACGCCACCATACCCAACACACACATTGAAAATCACCTAGAGGGGGGTGAATAGGTGATAATGCTAATCAATGGACAATAAAAATATGATGTGACAATCAACCCAAAACAAGACTAGAAGCTGAATACCCCGTGAAGGGTTCTGAACTCCTTCCTCCTGATTCCTCTAGATATGAGTTGGAGGTGCACAATGCAATCTTGTTGTATGAGTATTTGATTGACAATGTGATTATGCAACTGTAAATCACCTAGAGGGGGGGTGAATAGGTGATAATGCTAATCTAGAAACTAAATGCGCTAAATGCGGAAACTTAAAACAAATATTTGCAACACACTTAGTACAAAACACAAGTGTAGCCGAATTCCCCGTGAAGGGCTCTGGACTAACTCCTCTTGATTCCCCTTTAATGGGTTAAGGTGCTATGTGAAGCTCTTGTGGTTAAGTACAAGTGAGGCACACACAAACAACCAAGCATATAATAGATATGACAATATGAATTAATGCTCAAACACAAGCAAATAGAAATGATGCTACGCACAATATAAAGAGAGAGAGAGTTGAGAGACAATAGCTCAAACGCAAAGGCCAAGATATGTTTCGAGGTTCGAGCCCCTAGCTCTACATCCCGCCTACACCACCGTGTAGGATTTCCAATCCACTATCTCCCACCGAGGGAACCTCTACCGAAGAGGATTTGCTACAACACAAGGAGTACCAAACTCCTCTCTTAATACAAACACCACCTCACACAAGAGGGGTAAGCCCTTAGCCAAACAACTGATGCACCTCACACTTGAGGGATACAAACCAACAACCAACTCCACCTCTACCAAAGAGGGAGCAACTCAAGAAATCAAGGGGTTTACAACAAGTGGTATATCTCAACCACAAACCTCTATCCTTTTTCCACAAACAAAGATCCTAAATAGATTAGGATAGAATGATAAGCTCAAGTGTGGAAAACTAGGTATTTGGAAAACAAAAACTCAAAGAAAAATACTTGAAAAAACTCTTGTAAAAGATAGAAAATGAAAACCAAGACAAATCTCCCAAAATACTCTTTTCTTTGATTTTTCCAAAAAACCGAAAACAAAATAAAGATGGATCTTTTTGGCACTTAAACTCTTTTGAAAACTTGTTAAAACACTTCAGAAAAGTAAGAATTTTTGCTCTTGAAAATCTTGGTTAAAACCTTAAAGAGATGGGGTATTTATAGCCCCAAAACAAAACTAGCCGTTAGGCTGATCTGGCAGCCTGACAGGCTACCGGTCGGCCGGCCCGGCCGACCGCCAACGGTCTGAAATATGTCCGTTGGGCAGACCCGGTCGACCGCCCGGTCGACCCAAAGAAACAGAGAGCACTGCTCTCAGGTCCGGTCGGCCGCCGGCCGACCGCCCTGTGACTGCCAAACGTGCACAGGCTTGTGCACGTCGGTCGACCGCAAGGGTCGACCGGCCTATGGTTCGGTCGACCGTGCGGTCGGCCGTTCTGGCCTGTCAGCCACTGTTCAGGGACAGAAAAACTTGTTAAAAATATTTTTAAAAATCTTTTTAAGTCTTGTAAAAATACCCAAAAATAGTTTTATCATTTTGCATTGATATATACACATGTGATAAAAATTTCAACTCAAATATCAAGCATATGAAACCATTTTGTTTCTTAACATTTTTATCAAAAACCAAAACTTGTATTTTTATCAAACTTGTATTTTACAATACATGAATAGGATAGTCAAAATAAGTTTGTATAGGAAGTTTAAGCATGCATGTATAACTAGAATACATCTATTATACATATAAACTATTTAAACTTGTTTTGATCAATCTATTCATGAAAACAAATATCGATTAAACTAAAAACCGAAAAATCAATATCCAAACATAAAACTTGTGTGTGTTGTGCACTTGAGCAATCAACTATTCTAAGCTTTACAAATGGATCTAAAACACACTAAACACTATGATACCTAAGTCTTCTTGACGATCTTCCATCTTCAAGTCGACTCGGTCCAAAACTCCATCCATGAGCTAGGCAAAGTGTGATCTTGATGCTTGAGCCCTGGAATCACCATGTGAAAACTTCTAAAACATCTCTTTTGGAAGCAATCACTATCTAATATCTTGATTAATGATCTGAAACTAAAATCACAAGATTATTAGTAAACATAACTACATGAGTTAATCATCATCAAAACTAGGGTGGAAGGCCTTTGGGCCAACAATCCCCCTTTTTGATGATGACAAAACTCATGGAGTTATATATGCATGGATTAAAGTTAAGCTTCAAAGAAGCTCCCCCTTAACTCATGCATAAACGAAATAAACATAATAATATGCAATGAAGGCTCTTAACCATGATGCATAATATGCATAAACAATAAAAGGTTCTAGATGCTAATGAAATGTTCAAAACAAAACATCCTCTAGATACCAATTAAAATTAAACTAAATTAAACTTAACATATGCAAATATAAATGTGCATATATAAACTCAATCAAACTCAAAATCTAAATCTTTCTCAAATAATTCTCCCCCCTTTTGTCAATCATCAATAAAGGGGTAAAAACCAAAACAAAACAAAATCTTCTCTCCTTTTTAATACAAAGAAACAATCTTCAATAGGGGTAAAAGCAAAACCAAATCAATAAATTTTCTCCCCCTTTTTGTTTGAAACAAAGACTCAATAAAGGGTTAAAAGCAATAAAACAATGTTCTCCCCTTTTTGTCTAAAACAAAAATTTTGATACCAATTGTAAATATTTTTCATTTTGAACATATGATACCAAATTGAAAATTTTCAATCATAAAGTATGGGAGTGGAAAACAAATACCAATTGTAAACATGAAAATCGAATTTTCTCCCCCTTTATGAAATACCAACAAAACACATGCATAGGCTTGAAATAAGATACCAATTGAAAATTGAATCAGTTGAAACAAAGTTAAAACTCAAGCTTTAGCATAAACAAAACACATATATATGTATGAAAAATAGATACAATAGAAATTGATATTCTTTGAAATTGAAAGCATACATACATACAAACATATATGAGTATCCAAGAAAGGTCAAAATTGATCCCACTTGAAAGAGTCCAATGATACCAATTGAAACAATAAGATCAAATGTATATCTCATATTACTATACCTCCCAATCAAGGTTCAAGTTTTAAATGATTTTCATTTTAAAGCATACATGACCATGATCTCCCATCCAACCACCCATAGTTGGTAGGGTTTTCAAAAAAATAGATTTGAAAATAGAGTACGTTTGAAAAACTCTACCATATGAAGAATACCGCAACTAGTTATATGAAAAATTTGTAAACTAGTACGAAATCCTTCAATCAAGGAATAAAAACAAATTATTTTTCATAAACATGAAATCCACATGATATCAAACACTCAAGTGAATGAAGCATAAATATGACTCATGAAAACAAACACATGAGTAATCAATAAAAGTAAGTGTACAAATACAATGTGAAGATCATAATCATGAAAATTGGTAATTAAGCTCAATATTCCTTAAAACACGAAAACATGAAAATCATCAAAACTTATTTAATCTTCAAGGTATATGTATGTCCTATACAAATTAAAGTATACATACATATCCAAACACAACGAGTCCACAAAGATATATGCGTGAAGGCACGTGGCTCAAAAGGATGTATATGTATAATGATAATTTGGATAAAAGAGACATATACATGAAGTTAAACAAATAAATACGAAATCAAGAAAAACTAAATTTTCACCAAAACAAATTCATTTCAAGGTATATGTATGAATTGTCAACACAATAAGTATACATACATATCCCTAAACACAATTGAGTCCAAATGTATAGATTTGCATGAATGGCAAATGACTCAAGGGGTATACATGTATATCTTAAGGTTTGGCAAAATAGACATATACATGAAATGAAAACACATACACATAAAACAAATCTAAAAATAGGAATACAAGTTTAAAATGCATGGATCATCAAAACTAGACTATACTAGCACATCTAATGGGTTCAAATAAGCATTCAAGTACAAACATATATAGATTTATTTGTGACCCACTATATGTACAAGTATAACTCCTAGTCGTAATGAAAACTAACATTTAAACAAGTAATCAAATCATAAGTATAAAACAAGATATGATAACATGAAAATATAAACATGATTATTATGTAAATTCACATGTTTTTAAACCTATGATAAACATGATAGCTAAACAAGGGTGAGAACACTAAAATAATAGTCCATATTAAACATGGGTGTCTCAAAATGCTAAACATGTATGTCAAGGATTTAATAAACATGGCATTTTCATAATAATCTACAAATAATAAAACATGCTATATATGATAAACATGGAAAGCATATAATAAAAATAAGGAGTTAGGAATCGTTACCACAACCTAGAAGGCAACTTCCCTTGTCTCCAAAACATGGTGGTCTTCTCCACCAAACTTCCCTTAAAAGTGATGCATCCATTGATTTCCATGAAGCTCGGAACGCATCCACTCCAAGGTACGGCAACTCTCACGTCATGTGAGAGCCCACACTACATCAAAAATAGGAGGGGTGATCTTTGGTACCCATATCTTATTGGGTCCATGGGGGTTAGTACCTTCTCTAACCTAAACAAACTTATTTGCTAAATTTGAAGCATGTATACGATCATAACAAAATTTAGTAAGGTGGCCCTTTCGTCCACAATGTGTACAAGTGTACACATGAGCATACATTGTGTGATGGTGTCCGTGAGGAGCATGTGTATGCCGTGTAGGGTGTACATGAATAGATGGAACTTGTTTCTTTCAAAACAAAGTTTCCAAACGTGTATGGCCCACTACACATTGGCTCAAAGTGGAGCCCAAACAATCAACACTCTTCTTAAGTATGGATATATCATTGTTAATCAAAGAAGAAGTGTGGCATGCAATAGGTGAAGTGTGTGATACTACTCTAGCATGGCAAACATGTGCATCAATCTTATTTTGTAAAACAATATTTTTCTCTAAACAAACATTTAAATCATTTGAAATAGAAATTATTTTATTTTTCAAAGAGTTATTTTCTTTAACAACAAATTCAATTTTTGAAGACAAAACTTTATTTTTCTTCAAAACATTTTCACAATCATTTTTAGTTTTTAAAAATTCATTTTCTTTAAGTGCAAGATCAAGTTGAGATTTTAATGAATCCCTCTCATTAGCAATCTCCTCTTTCTCTTGCAAAACAACATCAAGTCTAGCAATCAAATTTTTATTATCATTATTAAGGCCTAGACTTTTCTTTTTCAAAATATTTATTTTTCTATTAATTTTTTATAAACAATAGAAAGTTCTTCATTCAAAGCATGGGCATCAACATTATCATCACATGAAGAGCTAGAATCAAAACTATCTAGTTGAGTTTTCGATTGTACCTCAAGGGAGTCATTCCCTTGGACCATTAAGCATTGAGAGTCGGATTCTCCACTAGACTCCTCTTCTTGTTAGATTGGCAATTGAAGCTCGGAGGTGGTGGTGGTGGTTGTCAACTTGTTCCACACTGCAAAAGCGGAATCAAGGTTAGAAACACGCATAAGATATTCTTTGGATAAAGTGCTTCTAATGGCCTCAAGGGCTTGTGCATTGGCCCTATATGATTGCTATTACCAAGATAGCATTTCTTGGTAGCGGCAAGATATACATGCAAGCCTAGGGTTGTAAATAGATGGACATCTTAGTTTTCCAAACAAAATGTTGGAAGGGTCAAACATAGGTGGGGTCATGAAGTCCATGGGTCCAAACTATATGAGTGTGCAAACAAACAAATGCAAACAATAGATTAGCAAACAAATGGATCTCACTCCTAGGATGTTAAGCCTAAGTATCAGGAGCGTTGGCTCTGATACCAATTGTAAATCACCTAGAGGTGGGGGTGAATAGGTGATAATGCTAATCTAGAAACTAAATGCGCTAAATGCGGAAGCTTAAAACAAATATTTGCAACACACTTAGTACAACACACAAGTGTAGCCGAATTCCCCGTGAAGGGCTCTGGACTAACTCCTCTTGATTCCCCTTTAATGGGTTGAGGTGCTATGTGAAGCTCTTGTGGTTAAGTACAAGTGAGGCACACACTAACAACCAAGCATATAATAGATATGACAATATGAATCAATGCTCAAACACAAGCAAATAGAAATGATGCTATGAATGATGCTATGCACAATATAAAGAGAGAGAGTTGAGAGATGATTGGCAGTAAAAAGTGCATTTTATCATTACATTTACCATCACATTTTCATATTTATTCCTATAATTCTGTACATTTACTAATATTTATATTTATTGTGTGCAGGCCTTGAGTAAATAAAAAAATAAAGAAAAATTCCCAAAAGAAGCCCAAAAGCCCATATTCAAGCCCAATGCAAAAGTTGCAATTATCAAATGTCAAAATTGCAATTACTAAGGGCAATAGTTGCAAATTCTAAAAGAAGAGGGAAGGATAGACTTCTATTCAACCCTAAACACTTGCAGGATGAGGATAAAAGCCAAAGAGGAGAGTGCAAAGATAAGAAAATTCGTTAAAAAGATATTGGGAGATTTGAGATCTAGGTAACTTGCTTCCCAAGTTATCTTGAAATCCCAAGATAAAGAGCCAGGATGCAGCTTCCAGAAGGAAACGCCCAGATGGATGGACCAGAGGAGGCCACGCGCGAAATCGTGTAGCCAGCAGAGATGACGTTGCCGCGGAAACACGGCCCAAGCCGCGTTTCCGCGGCAATCCAGTCTTATCCGGGACCAGTTTTAATGGGAGAGTTGGTTGGGACTCTACCTCCTTCTGCACCTATAAATACCCCTGCAGATGCAACAGAAAGGGCATGCAGAAAATACAGAGCAAATTCTAGGGTTTCTTAGGCTAACTTGTAATCTAGGTTAGGTTCTGGGGTGTTTTCTCAAGAAGGAGGGCCTCAAGAAGCCTTGATACTTACACGAAAGAAAATTAGATAAGTTATACATTAAAAAAAAAGAGAAAAAAATATTATATTAACACATCTAATAGTCAATTAGTTAGGTATGAGGGCCTCAAGTAGCCTTGATACTTACACGAAGAAAATTAGATGAGTTATAAAAAAATAATAATAATAATAAAGAGGCATGAGAGTCCAAGTTAAGGAATTCCTAGCATAGATTACAAGAATGCATAGATTTTGGTAACGAAAAAGACTATACAAAAATTCAATTTTGATCCTTAGTTAAAATGGATAACAATTACTTTATAAAGACTAAGTTAAGAATGAATAAAAATGATAATCCTAAAACTTATAGACTATTAGTCTCTTCAAATAATTTCAATATTTTCCTTTTATGGATTTGTGGTGTAATCCGCTGAAAAAACCCTCACGAGACAACACTCGTCCTCTAGGGTAACCAGGGTTTAACGACTTGTTGCATGTGCTAAGTGCAATCGTGATTCCTACGAAAGTGAGTTAGCTAGTTTAGTTTTCTTTTTCTTTTTGATTTACTCGAGGACGAGCAAAAAGATAACTGTGGGGGTGTGATTGGTAGTGAAAAGTGCATTTTTATCATTACATTACCATCACATTTCATATTTATTCATATAATTATGCACATTTACTAATGTTTTATTATTTATCGTGTGCAGGCCTTCAGAAATAAAAATAAAAGAATAAAGCCCAAAAAGAAGCCCAAAAGCCTATGTTTAAAGCCTAATGTAAAAGTTGCAATTATCAATTGTCAAATTGCAATTACACAAGGGCAAAAGTTGCAAATTCTAAAAGAAGAGGAAGGATAGACTTCTATTCAACCCTAAACACTTGCAGGATGAGGATAAAAGCAAAGAAGAGAGGCAAAGATAAGGAAATTCGTTTAAAAAGATATGGGAGATTTGAGATATAGGTAACTTGCTTCCCAATTATCTCAAAATCCCAAGATAAAAAGCCAGGATGCAGCTTCCAGAAGGAAACGCCCAGATAGACGGACCAGAGGAGGCCACGCGCGAAAGCGCGTGGCCAGCAGAGATGACATGGCCGCCGAAACGCGGCCCAAGCCGCGTTTCTGCGACAATCCAGTCTTATCCGGGGACCAGTTTTCGTGGGAGAGTGTGTTGGACTCTACCTCCTTCTGCACATATAAATACCCCTGTAGACGCAACAGAAAGGGCGTACAGAAAATACAGAGCAAATTCTAGGGTTTCTTAGCTAACTTGTATCTAGGTTAGGTTTTTATTTCGTTTCTTTTGTAATCTTTGTAACTGAGAGGAGGAGGATGCTTTCATGGAGGAAGGAGTTAATACTTGTACTGAGGTGACAGCTGTGTAAGTTTACTTTTCCTCCATGTTAATTGAACGACTTGAGTTGTCTTTGTCTATCTTGTTATTTATTTATTCATGTTTTATCCTTGTTTTATTTTCTATTCTTGTTAATTGTTTCTCTCTCTGATGACTTGCAAACCGTGAGAACTGGTCGCTTCGAGACTGCCTAGCGAAGAAGTGCCCTTGATGGCCTATGGAGATGAAAAACTTCTCTTAGTTTGTCTTTTCTTTGTAGTGTAGATTGCGAAGGTGGACGATCCTATACGCCATACTTGAACGCCTTCAAGACAAGGTAAGTCGTTACAACAGATCAAGGTAAGCAGGTTGAAGAGGTATGTATGTGTATCGTTTTCTTTTTAATTTTAGTTAGATCCACATCTTCACATCTTTCCAAATTCTTTTCTTCCCACTTCATTGTAAATACCATTATAAATAATAAAAATAAATAAAAAAGAGATAACTTACTTAAAAGCTTCCATCGCCAGTCCCTCCTGAGGATCACGACCACATAGCCATTGCTACCGCGGATTAGAATTGAGCACCTTGCACATCTTTACTTCTAAATCTAATTCCTTTTTGTGTGCAGGAAAATTTCAATCAAAATTTTATAATAATAATAAAGAGCCATGAGAGTCCAAGTTAAGGAATTCTTAACAAGATTTACAAGGATCATATGATTTTTGTTAATGAAAAAGACTATACAAATTCAATTTTGACCCTTACTTAAAAAGAAAAACAATTTACTATATAGAGACTAAGTTCAAGAATGAATAAAAATGATGATCCTAAAAACTTATAGATTACTTAGTCTTTTCAAAAGTATTTCAAATATTTTCTTTTTATGGATTTTGTGGGTGTAATCCGCTGAAAACCCTCACGAGACAACACTCGTCCTCTCAAGGTAACCTAGGGGTTTAACGGCTTGTTGCACGTGTTAAGTGCAATCGTGATTCCTACGAAAGTGAGTTAGCTAGTTTAGTTTCTTTTCTTTTGATTTTTACTCGAGGACGAGCAAAAGATAAGTGTGGGTGTGATAGGTAGTAAAAAGTGCATATTTTCATCACATTTACTATCACATTTCATATTTATTCATATAATCATGCACATTACTAATATTTTATTATATTGTGTGCAGGCCTGAGAAATAAAAATAAAGGAATAAATCCTTAAAAGAAGCCTAAAAGCCATGTTTAAAGCCCAATGCAAAAGTTGCAATTATCAAATGTCAAAGTTGCAATTACTAAGGGCAATAGTTGGTAAATACTAAAAGAAGAGGGAAGGATAGACTTCTATTCACCCTAAATACTTGCAGGATGGGATAAAGCCAAAGAAGGGAGTTCAAGATCACAAATTCGTTGATAAAAGATTTGGATTTAGGGTAACTTGCTTCCCAAGTTATCCCGAAATCTCAAAATAAAGAGTCAGGATACAATTTCTAGAAGGATACCCAGATGGACGGACCAGAGGATGCCACGCGAG